>JAJIBD010006952.1:0-67848 GCA_021461705.1 Cryptotis parvus | reverse complement strand
GAGAGAGAGATAGATAGAGACAAAGACCAAAGAGATAAAGAACCTGCCATAGAGCAGGCTGGGGAAGGAGGGAATTTGGGACATGGTGATGGGAAATGGACACTGGTGGAGGGATGGGTGCTGGAACACTGTAAGACCAAAACCCAAACATGAACTTCTTTGTAATTTTATATCTCATGGTGTATAATAAAATATAAAAAATGGGGAGAAGAAATTAACAGAAACTTTGACAAGAAAGAAATTGAATGGCCAAAAGAAATATGAAAAAATGCCTATCATCATTAATCATCAGAGAAATGCAAACCAGAACAACAATGAAATATCTCACACCACAGAGACTGACACATATCCAAAAGAGCAAGAACAAGTGCTGGCATGAATGAGGGGAAAAGAGGACCCTCATCCATTGTTGGTGGGATGTCAACTGGTACAACCTTTTTGGGAAAACAATATGGACATTCCTCAGAAGACTAGAAATTGAACTCCCATTTTGCCCAGTCATCACTCCTGGGAATATTCCCTGGGAAGCCAAAAACACACAGCAGAAACACCATCTGCACTTTTATTTTCATAGCAGCACTATTCACAATAGTCAGAATCTGGAAACAACCAGCGTGCCCGAGAACTGATGACTGGATAAAGAATCTTTGGTATATCTACACAATGGAACACTATGCAGGTGTTAGTAAAAATGAAGTTATGAAATTTGCCTATAAATGGATGGACTTGGAGAGGATAACGCTGAGTGAATTTAGCTAGCGGGAAAAGTACAGATATAGAATGACTGCATTTATTTGCGGGATATAAAAGAGAGTATGATGCCAATATTCACGGCCAGACAGAACATGAATCTGGAGGTATTGTTATTGGGTAGAACCTACTGCAAATGTGTGGAAGTCAGAGGTTAGGCAATCAGAGAAAGGAACAGTGTACTAATGGTTATTGTAAGTGATGATACCAGAGTAGAACTGAGCATTTAAGGTGGGCAAAAGGATATGTGATAACCTATAACTGTATGTATTGCAAGGCATGGTATGTTGGGAAAGGAGAAGAGAGAGAGAGCAAGAGAGAGAGTGAGAGAGAGAAGTGATGGTTACCTGCCATAGATGCAGGCTGGCGGGGGAATCTTGGGACATTGGCGGAGGTAGATGGGCACTGGTCAAGAGATTGGTGCGGGAACACTGTATGACTGAAACCCATGTATGAACACTTTTGTGACTATATCTCCTGGTGGTATAAAAAATTAAAAAATTCAATTGATCACTTGACATCCTTTTATACATCAATTTGCTTGAGCAGGCACCAGTAATGTTTCCATTTATTCCTGTCACGTGCCGCTGTAGCCCCATGGCATCTGCTTGCTCCAAGAATATGAAGAGCCTCAAACCATTCATTCAGAGTCTTGCTGAAGAAGTCTGACCATCTTGTAGTTGTGCGGACATGTGATCTTTTGACATCCTGTGGGATCCAGTCGGTGACGGCTCTAGCATTTGTGCTGCTTGGCTAATATTTGGTGTTATTAGAACAATGTCATCAGCAAAGCGGAGATGGTGTAGTTGCTGACCATCTATCCTCACTCCCATTCCTTCCCATTCTAACTGTCACATGACATCCTCGAGGGTGGCACTGAAGAGTTTTGGTGAAATGGTGTCACCCTGCTAAACACCTCTTTTGAAATCAATTTTAACTTCTTTGTAGAATGGTGGGATCCTGGTGGCGAATCCGTAATACAGTTCACGAAGGATTTTGGCGCATTGGGTTTGAACACCCTGTTTGGCTAAGGCTTCGGTGACCACTCTGGTCTCCACAGAATCAAAGGCTTTCTTTAAATCAATGAATGTGAGACAGAGTGGCATCTTGAACTCCCTACAAACCTCACTGAGCTTGGTTATTGGTCAATGTGCTGAATCCTTTTCAAAACCAGCTTGCTCGCTTAGTTATCCTTCATCTAATATTCTGCCAATAAGTTCAGGATGACTCACATGAACAGCTTGTAGATGACAGACAACAGGCAGATTGGGCAATAGTTTCCAATGTCATGGATGTCTCCCTTCTTGAACAGTAGAATTATCCTGCTGGTTTTCTATTGGGAGGGCACCTTGCATTCAGACAGGTAGCATGGGAAGAGCCAAGCCAGTGTATTGATGAGTACTGACAGCAGATTATTCAGGTGTTCGGGTCTGACATTGTCTGGGCCTGGTGCTGTTCACTTTTAACCAACAAAATGGCATGTTGGATTTCAGAACAGAGAATGTTGGGAACGACACATCCATCATGCTGAATTTGATATGTGGGTAGGTGGACGTGGCTATCAAAGAGATCCGAGTAGAAGTCATGGATAATCTTCTCCATTGCTTTTCTGGAAGATGTGATAGATCCATCTGGACATCAGAAGGCCGTCCTCTTGGTAGTATAGTAGTTGAAGGACAAGCGGGCATTGCAAACGCTTTTCCCGACTTCTGATGCATTGGCCAGTATTTCTGCTCTTCTCTCTTTGAGGTCTTTATCACTTCTCTGCACTGCTTTGCGAGTTTGAATGTTAGCTTATGGTTGCCTGAGGCTTGTGCCTTGCTTCATTGGTGAATGAGCGAGAGGGTTTTTGAAGACAGGCATGTTTTTTGTGGCTTTCTCTCGGCATTACTCGCATAGTCATGGAGGTGCTGAATTGGTTGTATTCTTTGTTGATGTTGTCAATGACAGCATCTTCTCATGTTGCTGTAATGGTGCCAAAGAGCTCCCAGTTTATGGTCATTTTGTGAGTTCTCTTCTTAAACTTTGCAGCCCTTTCTCCCTGTTCCATGAAGTAGAATTTTTCTTGAAGGACATGGTGGTCTGATCCTGTTTGGAATTTTTGGATGACAGCAACACTGGTCAGGAAAATCATTGATTGAATATAATGTGGTTAATTTAATTGTGGAATTGTGCACCAGGAGATTCCCATGTCCAGTGTTTTGATTCAGCCTTCTGGAACTGTGAGTTACCATGAATGGTCTTGGTTAGCATGATGAACTCAGATAGTCTCTCACCCTGTTCATTCCATTCTAGGCCATGGGTCCTGATGTGGAGTTGTTTGGCCAATTTTCTTGGTCGTATCTTGGCATTAAAATCACCAACTATAATCTTGAGGAAGGTGTGGCCTTCTTTATAGAACTCCTCCAGTTCCATGTAGAATTTCTCAATTTCTTCTTCCTTGTATGTGGATGTTGGTGCTTAGACAACGAATATAGGAAACTGCCAGCAGTGCACCACATCTATTCAAGTTTAATCATCCGATTTGTTTGTTAGGCACTCTAATGAATCAGTGCTCGTGACCAGGTTTGTTTTGACAAGGACACTGACACCACTGACGCCTTTTGCGTGACATGTTCTGAGGAATAGTTTTCTCCAGTGTCGAAAACAGCATGGTGTAATTAACGCCTTCTCATCTCAGTCAGACCAATGTTGTTATACTTGATATTTCACGCTTGCACCATCAGGTCCCTCCATATATGCTTCCAATGCCAGCGTATGTGCATTGAAAGTACAGACAGTCATTTCAGTCCTTCTTCATTTTGGAAGCTAAGTTTTGCTCTGAGATTTTTTCAGCCTCTCCTTGCTCATCCTTCTTGGTGCTGCTGTTTTTAGGGGGATGAGACCCATTGTTTTTACTGGTTTTGATATATTGAATACGTGATGGAAAGCTTGCCAGGCTCTGACAGGCTCTTCAAAAAACGGGGAGAGGAAATGAACAGAAACTTTGACAAGGAAGAAATTCGAATGGCCAAAAGGCACATGAAAAAATGCTCATCACCACTAATCATCAGAGAGATAGAAATCAAAACAATAATGAGATATCATCTCACACCACAGAGGCTGGCACATATCCAAAAGAGCAAGAACAACAAATGCTGGCATTGATGTGGGGAGAAAGGGACTCTAATCCATTGTTGGTGGGAATGTTGACTGGTACAACCTTTTTTGGAAAACAATATGGACATTCCTCCAAAGACTAGAAATTGAGCTCCTGTTTGACCCAGCCAAACCACTCCTGGGAATATACCCTGGGAAGCCAAAAACACGACAGAAATACCATGTGCACTTTTATTTTCATAGCAGCATTATTCACATAAGCCAGAATCTGGAAACAACCAGTGTGCCTGAGAACTGATGACTGGAAAAAGAAACTTTGGTTCTTCTACACAATGGAATACTATTCAGCTGTTAGAAAAATGAAGTTATGAAATTTGCCTATAAATGGATGGATATGAAGAGTGAAATTAGCCAGAAAGGAAAAGACAAATATAGAATGATATACAATGACTGCATTTATTTGCATTATATATACATATATACATACATGTATATATGTATCATGATACCGATATCCAATGTCAGGCAAAATATGGATCAGGAGGTCTTGTCAATAGGTGGAATCTACCACAAATGTGTGGGAGTCAGAGGTTAGGTAAGATAGAGAAGGAAACAGTGTGCTAATGATCGTTGAAAATGATAATACCAGCCTAGAACTGAGCATTGAATATAGGCAAAAAGAGATGCAAATGATAACCTCCAAATGTATGTATTGCATTTCACAGTATGTAAAATAAGGAAGAGAGAAAGAGAGAAAGATAGAAGAACCTGCCATAGAGGCAGGGGAGGGGAGGGAAGTGGGGACATCGGTGGAGGGAAATGGGCACTGGTGGAGGGATGGGTGCCAAACCCAAACTTGAACATCTTTGTAATTGTATATCTCACTTGGTATAATAAAAAAAATACAAAACAGCAACAAAGCAAATGATCACATCTAAAAAAGGGAAAAAAGATGAAAAGATACTTCTTAACTACTGTTAAGTAGATATACAAATGGCTTACAAGTATAAGAAAAAAATTACCCCTCTCACTAATTGAGTAACTGAAAGCAAAATGAAACATCATTTCACACCAGTCAGATTAGCACACATATATAGAACCAAAGCAATCAGTGCTGGCTAGATTTGGGAAAAGAGACTCATGTCCAGTGTTGGTGGGAATGTTGACTTATTTATTCTTTGGAAATAAATTTGAACGTTTGTCAAAACTCAACTGAGCTTCCAAATGATACAAAAATCTACTTCAGTATCTACCCAAGGGATCAATATCTATTTCTTTCTTTCTTTCTTTTTTTTTTTTTTTTGCTTTTTGGGTCACACCTGGTGATACTCAGGGGTTACTCCTGGCTCTGCACTCAGGAATTACCCCTGGTAGTGCTCGGGTACCATATGGGATGCTGGGGATCGAAACCGGGTCAGCTGTGTGCAAGGCAAACACCCTACCCACTGGACTATCGATCCAGCCCCAATATCTATTTGTAAATGACATTTTGGTCTTATGGTCATTGTAGCACTAATTGCAATAGCCAAGATCTAGAAATAGCCCCAGTGCCTAAGTTCAGATGACTGAATAAGGAAACCATGGTACACATACACAGTGGAATACTACTCAGTTTTAAGAATAGTTAAAATAATGTAATTATCTGGTCTGTGTATTGAAATAGATGGTATAATGCTGAGTGAAGTTAGTCAGAACAAAAAGGCACAGGCACAGAATAATCTCTCTCATGTGAGGAATATAAAGAAATATAGTAAGAAACCAAAAAATGGCCAAATGTAATAGAATAGAACTGGAGAGCTGGTTATACAACTGAGCTTACATGTGTAGGGGAGTAATAGGTGGGGTCTCTGTGGTCCCTGGGACATTGTTGGTGGTGGGGAAATATGGCACTCTGGCAGTGCATATGGTCATATGGTATTGGATGATATTCAATGATATAAGCATGGAGCAGTTTTGTCAGATATATGCATGAATAGTATTCTACATCAAGGTATATCAATATAAATGGGAAACTATTAATGAAAAACCCCCTATGGTATTATCCTGTAGTCTTTACTTCTCTTTTGCTTTTGGGTCACTCCTGGCAATGCTCAGGGGTTACTCCTGGCTCTGCACTCAGGAATTACTACTGGCGGTGCTTGGGGACCATATGGGATGCTGGGGATTGAACCTGGGTTGGCTGCATGCAAGGCAAGTGCCCTTCCCACTGTGCTATTGCTCCAGCCCCCTATCCTGTAGTCTTAATGATTGCCTATTAGAGGAAAGGAAATAAATAATCACTGGTGGAATCATAGTAATATTATTTTTTATAAATTATGAATGAGTGTTTCTAATGTATTGCTTTCCCCTTCACATAGTGTATTATTTCTAAATATGTTTTTGTTATAGAGTTTACTATTTACCAATAGCCACAGAAGTAGAAAACTGCATGCTTTGTCTGAAATTTATATTCTTGAAATTTAATCCATAAATGCATTTGGACATCTGCCTAGGTTATAAGGACCTTTTTCCCTCTTCAGCAATCATGCTAGAGAAAGCAAAAGTAAATTTATTTCATAACTTCATTACTTACAAAGTCTTTAACACAAATGAAAAAGCAATTTCCTGTCTCAACTATATCATAAACCAAAGTTTTGTTTTCTTACTTCTAACTTTCAACATCACTTTAATTATCTGAATCTCTGACCATTTAAGACAATTAAATTTTGAATACTAAACTGCAAAAATTTAATAGCTGAATTTTTTATTTCACTATTTTTGCAGGTTGAAGTAATTTAATTTTAATCAGCATATCACTGAGCTTTAATGAATGTGTCAACTCTATGGTATCAACTGTGACTCAAAATTCTCTTCTATGCTCATTGGCTGCTGGTAAAATCTACTGTGGTTGTGGGGCTGAGGCCCCTGTTTTCTTTTTTGGTCACCTGGAGACAACTCTCAGCACCTAGAGGCTTTCTATAGTTTTTCACTATATTTCAATTTTCTTCATAAATGTTTAATTTCCTTCAGGTCAGCTGGAACTCATAAGATTTTCTCTTTTATAATCTGCTGGATAAAATGGTCTGTTTGTTTGGTGACCTTCCTCAGGGACTACTTCCAGCTTTGTGCTTAGAGTTTGTTCCTGGCAGTGCTGTTCTCAGGAGTTGGGCCCGGAACTCCTTCAAGCAGAACTTGTTCTCAGTCTGTTGAGTTATTTCTCCACTTATTTTTTAAAGCGCTATTTGAGTAATTTGACTAAAATAAGATGCACTAACTGGGAATAATGTTTTCATCTGAAAAATTATTTTTGGTAGTATCTTAGATCAATGTTTGTTGAATTACACAGGAGAGGAGAGAGAAGGTATGCATACATATATATGAGATATATCTCACTATCACTATCTCACTATCACTATATATATATATATATATATATATATATATATATATCACTATATCACTGTCTTCCCGTTAATCTTCGAATTGCTCGAGCGGGCACCAGTAACATCTCCATATGACCTGTCTCATGCAAGTAGAGCCCAAGGGCATCTGCTTGCTCCAGGAACATAAAGAGCCTCAAACCATTATATTAGGTCACGGGAATGACCTAATATAAATGTTACTGGTATTAGGCATATCAAATACTACACGAGCAGCTTGCCAGGCTTGCCGTGCGGGTGGCATACTGTTGTAGTCACCTCTAAATAAAGCATTTATTGATGAACTGCGTGGCGCGCGAGCCAGACTGTGATAGTCTGGTCTGCTGGGTGGAGTTGTGAAGAGAGGGAAGTCGGATGTGGAAAATGGCGCCCCATGGAGTAGGGGAGGGTGGTCTGGCTTGTTGTGAGGCTCTGCTGGGGTGGCAGGCCAGGGCTAGAACCCACCATGCCTCCCGGCGCCTCACGAGCAGCTGGGCACAGGGAGAGCAAGGAGCAGCTCTGCCCCCTGTCTGAGAGTCTCTGGTTCAGCATACCTGGGCCGGATCGAAAAAAAAACTGCTGCAGGGTGGCTGTCGATGATCTGGGCTGTGATAGTCTGGTCTGCTGGGTGGGGTTGTGACGAGAGGGAAGTCCGGATGTGGAAAATGCGGGCCCCATGGAGTAGGGGAGGGTGGTCTGGCTTGTTTTGAGGCTCTGCTGGGGTGGCAGGCCAGGGCTAGAACCCGCCATGCCTCCCTGGGCGCCTCACGAGCAGCTGGGCACAGGGGAGAGCAAGTAGCAGCTCTGCCCCATGTCTCATATATATATATATATATATATATATATATATATATATATATATATATATATAGTAAAGACACCTATAGTGGGGCCAGAACAATAGTCCAGTGGGTAGGGCTTTTGCCTTGCACACGGCTGACCTGGGTTCAATCCTGGGCATCTCACATGGGCCCTATATATATATTCTAAAATGACCTTCAAAGCCTGACTGATATATATATATATATATATATATATATATATATATATATATCAGTCAGGCTTTGAAGGTCATTTTAGAATTCTGCAACCACAGTCATGATGGAGAGATCTTTAAGAACAGTTTCCAATAAAAGTTACAACAATTAACTTCCATAGCATGAATTCTACATCCCAGCACAGCACTCCTCCAAATTTCCCAATCAACTAAATCATATAGTTGGATACTGGGGTTTATAAGCTCCAGGGACTACAGGAATTCAGAAGCTCCTATTGGTACAGGTTTATGACTTGGATATATCAGATGATTAGATAATGTAGTTGATTACAGCCAGAACTGATTATTAAGTTTTGAAAAGGTGATTGTACCTTATATCCCAGTAGTGCCTTTTTTATATCCAGTACAAGCAATAGCGTAGGAATAGTGCCTTCCTCAAAGAAATTGTGGTTATTATCATGGAAATTATTATTGACTTGACTTGCCATTGAGTGATATCTGACAAACAAACCAATATTCTCGAGGTGCTGTTTTACTTGGGGAGAACAATGACAAACTTTTGATATTACATTATTTTAAAAAAAAATCTTCAACCTTCCTATTGAAAACACTGAGAACAGAAAGAAGTTCCGTTAACTTTTCTTTTAACAAGGATGTGTTAATTCTGTAATAGAAACTTTGCAATCTTACATAAAGCCCTTTCTGTGTCTTTGAAGAACAATAAAGATTTTGTAAAGAAATATAGGCAGAACACAGTGTTAAGACTCTAATTTTATACACCTGCAAACTGTCCCTTTCATCATAACTTTATTTAAATTATGGCTATGCTTTTAATTAACAAGCTAATTCGTTGGTACTTCTCAATCCAGTACTCTGGGGTATGATTTTTTTTTAACTTTCTTGTTTTAATTCTTCTGCGAAACCATAAAATTTAATTAGGAAAGTAGCCAATTTTGTAACAGCAGTTCTATATTTAATTGGTTATGCTTTAACTGTACCCTCTCAGGTTCCTTTTTACATTGCACATGCACTTTTCATTTATTCATATCTCAGCTAAGACATTATGACGTTATAGCCTAAGTTTGTAGCCCAATCAATTTTCACTTTTTCAAAGAAGCTTAGCCATACCCAATGAAATCAGAAAAATTGACTTGAAGCATTTAGATTTATCCTGCTAAATACAGAGCCAGCTAAGGTCAAGGTATAGGGTGTTACTTACTCTATGCATTAGTTTCCTACTGTTGCAGAGCACATGGCCACAAACACAGTAGTTTAAAACACCCCATTTGTCATTTTATGATTCTGCAAATCAGAAGGCCAGTCACAAGGACCGGAATTCTTCCCAGAGTTTCATTGGGCTAAAATCATCTCTCAGGATCTCAGGATCCTTTAACATCCTTAGAGACGGTTTACTCAAGAACCTCAGGATCCTTTTCCAAACTCTTGTGGTAGTTGAACAATTCAGTTCCTTGGGCTGCAAGACAGATTTCTCCATTTCCTTGTTGTCTATCAGCTGGAGATGGCTCTCATGTCCTGGAGGTCAGTAAGATTCCTAGCCAGACTGATTCTTCTTTGAGGCCAACAAGAATATTTCTGATTTCTCTAGGAACAGTTGAAAACAATCTCTCTGGTTTTATGAGGCTCACAGGATTGGGGTGACTTCCCCTTCCTGTCATTTAGTTTCAGAAGATTAACATTATCATAGTTGATAACGCACTCTACTCTCAGAGGAGGGATTATGTATGTGGTGTGGTTCTGGTAGGATGGTGGTAGAGATGTTGTACCAAAATTTTGGGAACATCTTCCAGTTCTGTCCACCACACTTTGCTTTTAAGAAAAGAAGCCAACAAAAGACTGGCAAATTTGCCTGCCTTCCCTCCAGAGGCGGTCCACAGGTTGTGCAAAGAAGCAGTTAACAATAGCCCCAATTCTGTCCCATCAGCTCCACAGGAAACAAGATGACAGATAGTCATATTCTTTCTTCTCTTCAGGATGCTGTCTCTACCTGACCGGAATTGCTGCTTTCGGAATGTAAGAGGATCATGTGACAAAGTAACTTGAATTTAAAATAATGTCAAGCTAACATGATGCTTTTAGATAGAAATCTATGTAATCATAATGCTCCAAAGTTTTGTTCCAAAAAGCTAGTTCTTTAGCAAAAGGAAATAAAGAAAGGTATAGGAAAGGGTTACCATGACAGGCATGAAACTGCTATTCCCAGAAAGGACTGCTTGCAAGGTTGGAGCTCTGCCAGTACTTGGGAATTTAGATTTGGGGAAGGTTCCACCACCATGAGAAAAGTGGTTCATTGTTCTGAAACTGTATGTGCAGACAATATAGTTTCCGCAGAACACCTGCTTTCCTACAGGGAGTCTGCGAATTTGGTTTGTGTTAGGCCCTAGTTAAAACCTGGACATGTCTATAATGAGCTTCCCCTGCAGATAATATTTCATATGTGTTATCACAACCTGTGGCTGGGGAATTGGGACCATTTTTTGTGACTCCACAGAGAACGATTCTTAGAAATTTATACCTTATTTATCCTGGACTCAAGCTAATTTTTGAAAGTATTTAGCTGCTTTTGCTTTAAATACTTTTTGCCACAATAATCAGTGCCATGAGTAAAACTGCTGGCTGAGTTGTGAGAGTTTTACTGCAAATCATAACGACCCTCAATTCAAGGTCTAAAGAACATGATTACAATGGCAAAATAATTTTAAATCTTAGCTGCCTTGCCCTGTAAACTTGGCTTTACTTTTCTCCACTGTGAACATGATGTCAGTAAACAGATGACAGATAAGAGGAAAACCTCACACATATTCTAGAGCCATGGTTTCCAGCCCTTTCACACTTGAGGATCTGCACCACTTCTCAGACTGGCGGTTGAAGGTCATTCTTCCAGAAGGTTTAGACATGTGCTTCAATTCAGCATAGCGACCCAGAACAAGTTACTTAACTAAGCTGTCTGTATTACCCAGTTCCAACTGTAAAATAGCAATAATAATGGTGTCACTTCACAGAGCTATTCAAATGAGACTTTTTTTTTAGAAAGCACTTAGCACCATGACCTATTTGTGGTGACTAAAAGGGCGGTGGAACTGCAAGAGCACTGTCAACATTCTGATTTGAATTCCCACTCTTCCTCCCCTCCCCGCCCCACCTCCCACTCCCCTCTTCCTCACCTATCCCCTTTCATTCCTTTCTCATCTGTGCTCTAGGCCAGTGTTTCTCAATGTTTTAAAGACTATTTCTTAACCTACTGGCCTTCTTCCCTTCCTGTGGCCCTCTGTTTTACTGTCTCCCTAGTCTTATGTTGTGGCTCCAGTTTCTGGTGTGAAAAAAGGTTCTAAGATCTTCCATATCATAATTCTCCCCAGTTTACTATCTTTCTTCAAAGGTAAAGAAAGCTGCATGCAGGAATGCCCTTTTTAAGTACTTACAAAAGGAGTACCATGTCAATGTGCTGTCTGCTGTTCTCCCCTCCACTCAACATCTTTCCATTCTATCTATGATGACTCGAGAGTTTTTAGAAGCAACCTCACTATTCTTAGTGGTGTCATTTTATAGCTCTTGCAATAGTAAGTGATCACATACATATAATTGAGTCATTTCGTTTCATAGCTTTATAAATGTACCATGTAATATATACACAAACTAGAAAATATCCTTCAACAACTCATGATTTTCTAAGATCTAGTTTAGAATATTTATCCCCCTCAAACCAGGACTCCAAGGCATACTGTGGATACTGTGGAGTTTGAACTTTGGGTAATACCCAGTGGTGCTCAGGGTTTACTCCTGGCTCTGCTCAGGAATCACTCCTAGAGTTGCTTGGGGGCACCAAAGGTGGTGTCTAGAATCAAACTCAGGTGGCCCACATTCAAGGCAAGCACCCTGACTGCTATATGATCTCTCCAGCACTACGTGTGGATTTGTCCCACGCCCCCCATAGGTATATGTCAAACAGTTTCAGAGGATATAAAAACCTCTAATTAATACCTTGTTTCTTTGCAATTTTTAAGTTTCTGATAGACTGTAAGGTGTTCAGAAATTGCTACCATACTTGACAAGAGGAAGGTTAACATGAGTATCCAACCACAGATTCTGTGGAAGAGGAAAGAAGGTGTAGTAAGGCCCAGCAAGCAGTCTCCGAGATACTGGATCCAGTCACAATTTGGGGTGAGCTCTTTCCCCCTCACTCTGGTCTCTTGGAATTAGACAGAGTTGTTAAACTGGTAATTGCATGTGTAGAAGCTTGAAATGAGCAGGCATGAAGGAAATCAGTGAGTTGAAAATTCAAAACTTCACTGACAAATGTATTCAATACATCAAAAGAAATGTGTAAAAAGAAAAACAAGGAATACCAAAAAAGAAGTACAACAAGGTATTTCAAAAATTGATTACTACAAATATCTTCAGAAGCTGCAAAGATTATATTTCTCACTCATCCCTTTGACAGCCATCTAGGAAAAATATTTTTCTATCCAATCTTAAAGCTTTATTGTTATCACTTGATCACTTGATCACTATAATATGGTTATTAATTTATTTGCTCGAGAGGGCACCAGTAACATTTCCATTTGACCCTATCACGTGCCAGTGTAGGCCAATGGCATCTGGTTGCTTCAGGAATATGAAGAGCCTCAAACCGTTCCTTCAGGGTCTTGACGAAGAAATCTGACCATCTTATAGATGGGTAGCCATGTGATACTTTGACATCCTGTGGGATTCAGTCAGTAACAGCTCTAGTCCAGCGGTTATCTCTAAATCGCAGTACATGTCCAGCCCATCTGATTTTTGATACCTTGGCAAACAAGACAGTGTCCCTGATTCTGGAATAGTGATGGAGGTCAGAACTCCGAATTCCTTCTCTCACTTGAGTGAGGCATGATATTACAAGCATAGCTCTTCGATTCCTCTCTGGGAGACCCGAGTAGCATTCGCATCCTGCTTTCGTAGGGCCCAGGTCTCTGAGGTGTATGTTAATGCAGGGAAAATGGTGGAGTCGAAGAGATGTGCCTGGAGCCAGAGGTTCTTTGTCCTTTTAGCTATTTCTTCAATGCTTTTTGAAGGCATTCCATGCCACTCTCTTCTTCCTGTGCAGCTCAGGTTTTAGGTCATTCATCATGTTGACTTCTCGACCTAGGTACACATAACTGCTGAATTCAGAGATGTCTGTACCATTGAGAGTGAATGGGACCTCTGGAACTAGTTCAAAGATAGTAGGCCTATCTTTCCACATTCTCAGTCAAAGTCAGCCAGCATTTGTGCCACTTGGCTAACGTTTGGTGTTATTAGCATGATGTCATCAGTGAAGTGGAGGTGGTTTAGTTGACGACCGTCTATCTTCACTCCCATTCCTTCCCATTCTAATTTTCGCATGATGTTCTCGAGGGTGACACTGAAGAGTTTTGTGAAATGGTATTACCCTGCCGAACCCCTCTTTTTACATCAATTATCCCTTCCTTGTAGAATGGTGGGATCCTGATGGTGAATCTGTAATACAGCTCACGATGGATCTTGATGCATTGGGTTTGAATGCCTTGTTTGACTAGGGCTTCGATAACCACTTCAGTCTCCACAGAATCAAAGGCTTTCTTTAAATCAATGAACATGAGACAGAGCTGCATCTTGAACTCCCTACAAACCTCAATGAGTTTGGTTACCGTGTGGATATGGCCTATTGTGCTGAATCCTTTTTGGAAGCCAGCTTGCTCGCATGGTTGTCCTTCATCTAATGTTCTGCCAATCCTGTTCAGGATGACTCGAGTGAACAGCTTGTAGATGACGGACAACGGGCAGATGGGGTGATAGTTGCCAATGTTGTGAATATCTCCTTTCTTGAACAGTAGAACTGTCCATCTGGTTTTACATTGGGAGGGCACCTTGCATTCGGACAGGTAGTGTGTGAAGAGCCGAGCTAGTGTATTGATGAATACTGATGGCAGATTCTGCAGGTGTTCAGGTGTTACTTTGTCTGGACCGGGTGACAGTTATTTATTGATATATGTTTTTATATTTTTGGGTTTTGGCTACACCTAGTTGTGCTGGTATTACTATTGGCTCTGTCCTTTGGGGTTGCCTTGGTCTTATATGGAGGACCATGTGGACCGAGAAATTGAGCCTTGGTCTCCTGCATGAAAAGCATGTTCTCAGCCCTCTGATTTATCTTCCTAGCTCCAGATTAAAATGTATTGATCTTCTTCTCTAATCATTTAAGTGAAGTTAAACTACCACATGTATTTTAAAGACTTGTTTCTGCTCTTGGTGGGTAGGAAAAGAGTCCATCCATACTTCTCATCAAAACTTTTTTAGCTAAAGCTATCACTCAATTATATGCAGTAATGGGGAGATGAGAAACTAATTCTAAAATCCATAAAATTCATCAAAGATTGCATAATCAGACTCCTCCAACCTTTGCTAACAAATTTTTCCTATCAGACCCACTGAAACATAGCAAAATTAATTAACTTAAATTTCCAGCCCTTATTTTCTTGAGCTCATTTTTCTCAAAGTTTTAATTAGCCTGAAAATATAGATGATCAACAAGAAGCTAAAAGAGCGTAAAGTGAAGCACTGGAAAATTATAACAAAACACACTTATTTGTTAGTATGAAAAATAGCTTGAGAGTTTTTAAGAAGACAGGCATCCTTTTGTGGCTTTCTCTCTCTCTGGCGTTCTTCACACAACCATGGAGTTGCTGAACCAGTCAGTTGAATTCTTCATTGATGACATCAATGATGGCATCTTCCTATGTTGCCATAATGGTGCCAAAGAGTTCCCAGTTGGTGGTCATTCTGGGAGTTTTCTTCTTAAACTTTGCAGCCTTTACACCCCATTGTGTGAAGTTAAATTTTGCACAATGGAGACAGTGGTCCAGCCTGTTTGGAAATTTGGGATGACAGTGACATCGGTTAGGCAAGACCTTCAATTGAAGATGATGTGGTCAATTTCATTGTGGAACTGTCCACCAGGAGATTTTTATGTCCAACATTTCGCTTCAGCCTTCTGGAACTGTGAGTTTCCATGAATAGTCTTGGTGGACATGATGAACTCAGACAGTCTCTCACCCTGTTCTTCCCATTCTAGGTCATGTGTCCTGATGTGGAGTTCTTCAGCTAATCTTCTTGGTCCTATCTTGGCATTAAAATCACTGACTATAATCTTGTAGAAGGTGTGATCTTCTTTATAGAACTCTTCCAGTTCCATGTAGAATTTCTCCATTTCTTCTTCCTTGTATGTGGGTGTTGGTATATACACAACGATGATAGAAACTGCTTGCAGTGGGCCACATCTCTTCAAGTGTAATTGTCCTATCCAGTTTGTTAGACATTCAAATGAATCAATGCTCACAGTCAGGTTCATGTTGACAAGGACACCGACAACACTGGCGCCTTTTTCGTCGCATGTTTTGAGGAACAGTTCTTCTCTGGTGTCAAAAACAGTGTGATGCGATTGACACCTTCTCCTCTCAGTCAGACCAATGATGTTGTACTTGATCTTTCGTGCTTGCACCATCGGACCTTGATATATGCTTCTGATGCCAGCTTACGTGCATTAAAGTACAGACAGTCATTTAGTCCTTCTTCATTTTGCCAGCCTAGTTTGGCCCTGAGATTTTATCAGCCACTCCTTGTTTATTCTTCTTAGTGCTGCGTATTAAGGGCTCATTCAGGGTCGGAGAAATAAACATTATTATTACTGGTTTTGGCATATCAAATATGTATCGAACAGCTTGCCAGGCTCTGCCATGTGGGCAGTATACTCTCAGTAGCTTGCTGGGCTCTCTAAGAGGGATGGGTAGAATATTCTTGGTAATTTGGAGATAAATTCGCTTATTTATCAATGTGGCATGGTGCGAGCCTCAGACAATCAAATGGTAATATCCAAGCTCGCAAAGCAGTGCAGAGAAGCCATAAAGGAAGACCCCAAAGAGAGAAGAGCAGAAATACTGGCTGATACAGCAGAAGCCGGGAAAAGCATTCACAATGCCCGCCTGTCCTTTGCCAACTATAAGACCAAGATGACTGCCCTCCGACATCCTGATGGATCTATCACATCTTCCAGAAAGGCAATGGAGAAGATTATCCATGACTTCTACTCTTATCTCTTTGATAGACACATCTACCTGCCCACATATCAAATTGTGCACGATGGATGTGTCATTCCCAACATTCTCCTTTCTGAAATCAAACATGCCATTTCATTGGTAAAAGCGAACTGCACCCAGCCTAGACAAAGTCAGACCTGAACAGCTGAAGAATCTGCTGTGCTGTCAGCACTCGTCAATACACTGGCTCGGCTCTTTACACACTACCTGTCTGAATGCAAGTTGCCCTCTCAATGGAAAACCACCAGGATAGCTCTACTGTTCAACAAGGATGATATCCACAGCATTGGCAACTATTGCCCCATCTGCCTGTTGTTCGTCATTTCCAGGCTGTTCACTTGAGTCATCCTGAACAGATTGGCAGAACATTAGATGAAGGACAACCATGCGAGCAAGCTGACTTCCAAAAGGGAGTCAGCACAATCGACCATATCCACATGGTAGCCAAGCTCATTGAGGTTTGTAGGGAGTTCAAGATGCTGCTCTGTTTCACGTTCATTGATTTAAAGAAAGCCTTTAATTCTGTGGAGACTGAAGTGGTCATTGAAGCCCCTAGCCAAACAGGGTACTCAAATCCAATACATCAAGATCCTTCATGAGCTGTATTATCACCACCAGAATCTCACCATTCTATAAAGAAGTGATCATTGATGTCAAAAGAGGTGTTTGGCAGGGTGATACCATTTCACTGAAACTCTTCAGCACCATCCTGGAGAGTGTCATGTGACAATTAGAATGGGAAGAAATGGGAATGAAGATAGATGGTGACAACTATACCACCTCTGCTTCACTGATGACATTGTTCTAATAACACCAAAACATTAGCCAAGCGGCACAAACCCTGGCTGACATCAACCAAGAATGTGGAAAGATAGGCCTACAGCCGAATCTCAACAAAACAATGTTCATGATAAATGAACTAGTTTCAGAGGCCCCATTCACTCTCAGTGGAACAAACGTTGAATGTAGCCATTATGTGTACCTGGGTCGAGAACTCAGCATGTTGAACAACTAAAACCTGAGCTGCAAGGAGGAAGAGAGCGGCATGGGATGCCTTCAAGAATATTGAAGAAATAGCTAAAAAGGACAAAGAACCTCTGGCTCCAGGCACATCTCTTCAACTCCACCATTCTCCCTGCATTAACCTACGCCTCAGAGACCTGGGCCCTATGAAAGCAGGATGAGAATGCTATTCGGGTCTCCAAAAGAGCTATGCTTGGAATATCACGCTTCATTCAAGTGAGAGAAGAAATCTGGAGTTCTGACCTCCATCAATGATCCAGAGTCAAGGATGCTGTCTCGTTTGCCAAGGCATTGAAAATCAGATGGGCTGGACATGTAATGCGATTTGGAGGTGGCTGATGAACTAGAGCCCTTATCGACTGTATCCCACGGGATGTCAAAAGATCATGTGGCTGCCCACCTGCAAGATGGTCAGACTTCTTTGTCAAGACCCTGACCGAATGGTTTGAGGCTCTTCATATTCCTGAAGCAAGCAGATGCCATTGGGTTACACTGGCATGTGATAGGGTCAAATGGAAGTGTTACTGGCGCCCACTTGAGCAAATTGATGAATAAGGGATGTCAAGTGATCAAGTGATCAACAAAAAGTAAGAAAAGACCATTATGCTGGAACACTGTGTGACCGAAACCTCCAAACATGAACAACGTTGTAATTGTATATCTCACGGTGGTATAAATCAATACCAAATTACCAAGCCTGGCAAGCTGCTCGTGTCGTATTTGATATGCCAAATACCAGTAAGATTTATATTAGGTCATTCCCATGACCTAATATAATGGTTTGAGGCTCTTTATGTTCCTGGAGCAAGCAGATGTCTTTGGTTCTACTAGCATGAGACAGGACATATGGAGATATTACTGGTGCCCGCTCTTGCAAATAGATGATGAACGGGAAGATAGTGATAGTGATAGTGACGGTGGTATAATAAAATGTTTAAAATAAAAAGAAAAGACCATTAAAAGAAAAGATCATTAACTGAATTCATAGTGTATTCCATTGTTCATTGAGAACAGAGCAACCAACAGAAAAATATACAAGCTTTCTCATGCTTACACTCTACTGAGCGAGATGGAAAGTCAATTAACGAGCAAATAGATAATATTATAGATATATAATAATTTTAGTAATCTTAAGCATTCTTTAAAACTCATTTCAAATTATTCCTTAGCACCAATTATTAATGCTAATCAGGCAAAGCTCTATAAGTACATTACAATCACAATTTCCTGGTTAGTGTTATTTTTACCTTTAGTTGATAGTATATTTTCTTCAGTGCATATACCTCCTCTTCTGTGTTGGGAATAAGTCTTATCACCTTATCACTGTTTAAAAAAAGTAAAATGGTGATATTAAACTTTCAGAAATAAAGATTAAACCATCTCTAACTTCTTGAAAAAGGACTTCTGTCTTAAAGAAGAAAAACTAAGTCTGGGTTGGTCGGGTTGGTCAATGGGTATTTTTATGCAGTATGTCTCTCAGATGATATTGCTTTTTTATTTCTCATTTCAAGCTAAGTTTTCCATCAGCTCTTGAAGATTAAAAATTCACTTCTAAGCAGAAAATGGTCCCAAAACAGACCAGTAGCAATAGGGACAGGAACTTATATGAATGACACAGAGCATAGAGCAGAAAGAATAATTTCTGATGGCCAAAGTTAGGAAATATGACTTTGAAAAAATTATTGCTAAGAAAGAATAATTTTCAGTATAGGACACAGGAAATAGATATGCTATGAAAAATTTCTGGTTTGGATTCTTCCCACAAACACAATAAAGAGAAACTCATCTTGTGTGGCGTTTCCCAATTAGCCCATGGGCCACAATGGAAGGCATCTGTGATGGCGGGCCATTTAAAGTGATACAAATTTTACATCAAATTTTATACCATTACACTTTTATGACCACGGAAATTGCATGAGAAGATTCTAGTTGTCCTCTTTTTGAATAAAGATTGTGAATTGCCTACGAAAATGTATCTAACTTTCTGTGAGTACTCAGTGGCATCAGCCTGGCCCCGAGGTGTGGCAGATGATGTATGTGTTGTAGCTATGTCATGATGAAGACAGGTTGGGGAGTACAGCCCCAGGGTGTTTTAACTATCACTGCTCCAAGTTGTTTGCATAAAGTAGTTGATAGTTAAATATTTATTGCTGGGTTCTGGAGAAAATAAAAGTAAAACCCAAAGTACAGCAGAAGTGAGTATTTTTTCATAACCCTACATGGTCTTTTATATACTGAGATCAAGTTGATTATTGTTATTATTGTTTTTAAAGGGAAGAACTTGACTCACACTTGGAACTGTTCAGGGCTTACTGTTCCTTGGCTCTATGCCTTGGGACACTCCTGGCAGTGCTCTGGAGTCCATATGCTAATCTGGGGATTAAAATAAGATTCGCAAGTATCTTAACCCCTGTACTATGTCTCGGACCCTATTTTAATTTTTTAATTATAGTTTGATAACAAGGTTTGAAGTAGATTATCTCAATTCTCTAAATATGAAGAATAAAAAAACCTCTATCATTTTACCCATAGTGTATCTTTCTAATCTCAAAGGCACTCTAGAAATAAGGATAAAATTTGCATGCTATTCCATGCTTAACTGCTTAGACCAACAAGTTTGCAAGATCAGGTAAGGTTAATATGGAGGGCAGCAGGGTGCCAGGCAGACCTGTAGGTTTGTCAGCCAGTGTTTCTTTAAGTCTCCATGGCCACTTCCCTTCACTTTAGCTTTGTTATTTCAAGGGATCCTGTTTTACTTTCTTGAATATGTGAACAAAAAGGCTTGTGAGTTATTGGTAACCAAGTATATTTTAGGTAATGCTACTGGAATAAGTTTTCATACCTTTTCTTTCTGAAAAAAAAATCACACTAAACAATCTCTCCAATATTAGAGTCATATAATCCTGGGGGTAGGGAGGGACAGTAGAATAGATGAAAAGAAAAAAAATCAGGACATTGTAAAATAAATCTAAAATAGACACTTGGGATTTATATATATAATTGGATTTTTGCTCTTTTTCACTCTACATGGTTGTCTGACCTCTCTTTTTTTTCCCGGATTCATCATAACCTGTCCTATCTCATCTGGCTCAATACAATTCTTATATATAAAGACAGAGAAAGGCAACTTCACTGAGTGATATGGTTGCTTCTAAGGGACTCGTTACTTGACAGCTTGGTGAAAAACTACTCCATCTGGGGCCCTGTCAGCTCCCTGAGAGTGCAAAGAAAGCAATCTGTAACTCGGTTTACAGCCCAGGCAAATTTTGTTTTGTTTTGTGTTAAAAAACAAATAATTCACTTGACAACTGGTTCCTCCTCTATGAGTATACTATAAAAGTGGGACTCCCTGTGATTATTTAACCCTGAAGATGATTGCTCAAACCCAGCCTTGTCAATGATATCATAAACATTTCATTTCCTCCTATCATACTCTTCAACCCCTCACCCCCCATAGCTTTTGCCAATCTTCATGTGTAAATTGAGAGAAAATTTTATCATTGTTGTATTATTTATCAAAGAAGA
The DNA here is from genome assembly GCA_021461705.1 of Cryptotis parvus. Lineage (NCBI taxonomy): Eukaryota > Metazoa > Chordata > Mammalia > Eulipotyphla > Soricidae > Cryptotis > Cryptotis parvus. The sequence goes on along the minus strand of JAJIBD010006952.1, from coordinate 46,945 downwards.
GAGAGAAAGGAAAACTATTGAGAAAAAACAATGAAAGGCAGTACTTCAATATAAAACAATAAATTACAACAGATCAATGAGTAACCAAAGTTAGCATGTAAAACCAGAAACCCCTTTTGTTTCATCAAAATGAAAAAATCTTATATCTGATAGTGAACAAAAACGTAGTATTCCAAACAGAGGAAGATTTTAGGTAATGCAAAGGAGCTATTAGAACTTGAAAAATTAGCTGTGGGTAACTGTCAAAGAGGAAGGGAGCAGTTTGCTTAGTAATTTATCCATTTTTCTTTCCTTTTTTTTGCCACTAGGTGGCAATACCAATTTAAAACCCTTAAGGTACTCTATGATGAAGGTGAGGGAGCCAAAGCTCTGAATGGGTTAAAACTAGAGAGACTGCAAAGCCAGCTGCTTGCTTAATCTTGTTTGTGAATCTGATATTTATAACTCAGAGTCTATAGAAAGTTGTCTTAAGAAAAACGGCACATAAATTCTGGTAGTTTAAGGCAATATAAAAGCAGCATGATATCCCAAGTAATAACTTTCCCAGTTAGTAATTATGATTATGCATTCACTTATGACAGGTTTATATATTGTCCCATTTTCTTAAAGAATAACCTAGATTATATTACTATAAGGTTAACCATCGGTTTAGTTGTAAGTTTGAAAGTCACATAAAAGAGACAATAGTACATAAAGTTAAGTGATTTTATAAAGCATTACATTTCTCTGAGGGGAGTGTTGGGTCACACCTGGCCATGCTTCTCTGTGCTCAGGGCTTCTTCCTGACTCTGGACTCATGAATAACTCCTAGCATTGGCCAAAAGACATTAGGAAGTTCCAGAAATCAAATTGGAGTCAACTACCTGCAAGGCAAGCGCCTTAACCCCTGTACTATATCTCTGGTCCCCGAAATATTACTTTTGTAACGATAATGTCTACAACTAAAGAAGAGAACAGTAAGAGATGGCTGCCAAAGTAACTGTAATCCATCTGAACCTTGGTGAAATGTGTCCATAATTTGTCTTTCCTTTTTAAAATTCAAAGCTACATTGAGTTCGCTGTTGACAATAGTTACTGTTATTCCATGTCTTCACCATGTGGTACCTATGAAAAATTACTCTTATAGGCAACCTAAGGGCAGGTTCCCCTACAGACACCAAGATGGAGCTTCAGATTTTCCCTTTAAGATACTGACATATTCTTTCATAATAAATTCTGTAACCAAGCTCTAAATTTCTTCAAAAGTTATGGAGGTAGGTTATAACCCCCTGCTTACAAAAAATTCAATGATAGAAAATAATGAAATAGAGATTCCTTATCATAGTTATCTCCCTTAGCCATTGGTAAAAGCTTCCCTGAAATTCACTATAGACTCTGCATTCATACATGCACACGCAATGTTCTTTTGTAACATCTTATCATTTATTATGTATTTGACTTATTTATTGGCTTAACACCCTGTTTAAAAACTATTATTCACTTCCACTAAGCTTCTTTTCAAGTCTCTTCATTGCCCTACTTGTGGCAGTGGCAAATGTGACACTTGCAATCAGGAGGGCAGGTAGGGCATCACACTTGGTTACAATGCTCAAGGACTTGCTGTGGTGGGCATCACACTTGGTCGCAATGCTCACAGACTTTGCTGTGGTCACACACATTTGTTGCCATGCACTGAGCTTGCACCTCCTGTGAAGCTGAGAGTCATGGGATCAGTTCTGTGATCTGACAGAGTGTCATCCTCTGTGATGAGAGGTGAGAGAGATTGAAATGGGCCCGACACACATGGAGGAGGCATAACACCACTGATTTACATCCCCGAGCTGAAAACATCACTGTCACTGTCACACTGTCACTGTCTTCCCATTGTTCATCGGTTTGCTTGAGCAGGCACCAGAAACGTCCCCATTCATTGGGAATGAGCTTCATTATTGTTATTATTTTTGGCATATCGAATACACCATGGGTAGCTTGCCAGGCTCTGCCATGGCTCTGGGTTCATCCCAGGCTTTTTCTATGTCAGCATAAACTTCATTCATTCATTCATTCATTCATCCATCCATTCATCTATTCATCCATTTATTTATTTACTTACACTTTTTAAGTGTAAATAAATAAATGAATAAATAAATGAATAAGTAAGTAAACAAACAAATAAAGTTTTTTTACTTTATTTTACTTTTTTAGGGCAGGAGTGCAAACAAAGAAAGAATTTATTATGAAAGAATATGTCAGTCTTGCTTCCATGGGACAGACTTGGAGGGGGAGCCCAGAGTAGCCGAAGAGGGAAGGGGGGTGAGGAATCTAGTCTTGGCAAGAGTGACACACAGGAGAAGGATTTCGGAGGTGTGGGAAATGAGGAGTGGAGGAAAGGCCTCCTCTGCAGGTCTCTGTCTACCCCAGTCCCTTGCCATGTCCCCCATGTCCTTCCCCCGGCCTCACAAACCAAACTCACTTAGTTTGCTCAGTGCTTTATTGAATTAAAAACCCCAAGAGAGACTGCAGTATCCACCTCTGAGAGCGGGAACCCCAAGATCTGTCCTGGATGTAGCTGTTCCCAGATGTCTTCTCTCCTTCCCCCACTTCCCTGCCTCCCCTGGACAGACATGCACACAGACACCCTCCGGCTGAGGTGTTTCCATGCAGGGTTTGCTTCTCTCTGCCAGTGACAAGCAGACAGTGTGGTTGTCAGGTCCCATGGTTCAGAGTTGGAGGGATGGCTGGTGGCCAAGTTTCCAGGGGGACTGAGGAATTCCCCTTGCCCAGGGGGCCATTGAGAAGAACATCCTTTCTCCGAGGTACCTGGAAGCCAAGCCCAAGTCAAAGGTGGGCCTCTAACGGGTGGGAATGGGGCCTAAACCTCAGCCTGGGCTTGTCCTAAAGGGGGCCCAGTAGGCCCCCAGGTAACACTGCAGGTCACATTGAAACAGGAAGAAGAGTTTGGGTATGTACTGGGAGGGACAGAGAAAGGGAAAGGGTGGGGGGTGGGGGGGGGGTGGACAGCCCCAGCAGGGCTGCTGAAGGCAGGGGGGCTTAGATAGGGGGCAGGAGTGCACCTGGGGAGAGGGGTGGGCAGGCCCCTACATACAAACCAAGCCCCTAAAGGAAGCGGGGCTTTTCTGGATGCAGGAAGACAAAGGATGGACACAAACAAGGAAGGATAACAGATAAACAACAGCGAGGCCCCATCCCTCCCCCAGACCCCAAATCCTTCCTTTGAGCTGGACTTAATCCAATTCAATTGGCCAACAGTCTGGGCTCTTCCAGGCACTGGGTGGGTGATGACAGGTTGGAGGATGGTTGGAGAGAGGAAGGGGAGGGCACCGGGAGCAGAAGGATGGGCCGCCCTCACTGTCCCTCCCTGGTGACCCCTGGGCTTCCAGAGGCCATTCTGCTCCGCACGGTTACACAGCTCCCGCCCGTTCCTCTCCCCGGCCCAGCTACGGTCTTAAGGCAGAAGGTCCTCAGTTCCTCCTTGAATGCCTCGAGGTTCACGGACTGATGTCCCGGGGCTCACAGAAGCTCTAGGGCATGATGGAAGGGGTGGATCAATTGTGGGTGGAGTCCCCTTCTCCAAGGGTTATTTCTTGCACAGGTCTGTCTCCAGCTGTCTGAGCCTCTCTGGGAACATCGGGCCAGCCCCTCGTAGTACCGGGTGCTGTGGGAAGAACTCCTTGTAGCCGCCTTTGAGGATGTACCTCTCGGGGTAGTAAAGATTGGGGTAGTCGTTGGCTGCCCGGCCTAGTTCCCTGATGAACTGACACCTGGAATGGGGCAGAGGGGGTGTCAGGGCAGGGATCCATGAGGCCTGATCCCTGGAGGGCCCGGAGAGCCACAGAAGACCTTGGAGTGCGAGCATCTTGAAGGGCACTTCTAGGTCGGCAGCAGAGTAAAGGAGGACTTGGTTTGAGGATGGATGGAAGACATAAGCCAAGGGGTCACTGAAGTTGACACTAGCTAGAGATGCCTTCAGTGGTGGCCCCTGGCTAGGAAGGCAGAAAGATGAATGCTGGGCACCACTTAAGAAAGCCAGAGAGAGGAGCTGGAGAGATAGTACAGCAGGGAGGTTGCTTGCCTTGTATATGGCCAAGCTGAAAACATACTCGTTAATATCTCGTTAATATAGGAGCTTTATACCTATAGTCATAAGGGGGATTTTAAAAATATATTTAAGAAAATGTTCTTCAATCACAGTTGCTTCTCTGAATTGGTGTTAATTGTCTGCTCGCATCATGGAATTGGGTCATTTTCACCTTTGTAATAAATTCTAGTTGGGGAGTATGTGCTGGGGTTGCACCTACAGCTTGTACATACAAAGCTCATGCTTGACTGGTGCCCTGCTCTCATCATTTTAATGGCACAGAAATTATGTTTCTGTTTTACAGAACCTACTATATAATTTTTCAAGGCGGAAAGTCCTCTTTCTTTTTTTTAAGCAGTTGGGTATTAGGTATCTATGTAATTCTTTTTGTGGATAATGATTTGTCCAATTCCCTGCTGGAAGTTTGGAGTTGATTTTGGTAATATGCATTTCCTGGAAAATGAAACACTTATTTTTACAAAGTGCATTAATATAAATCAATTTAAATACCCTGCAGTCATATCATTATAGGTCTCTTCTTTTTCTATAATCTAGTCTATTTTTTCTGTGTGGACTCCCAATCTGTGCTCAGGCCCTGCAGTGCTGGGGACTATGTGGCCTCCCCCTATAGTGCACATGTCTCCAGGGCCACGTCTAGCAATGCTCAGGACACCATATAGTGCTGGGGTTAAATGGGAACCAGTTACACGTAAGGCACACACCCTAGCCACTGGGCTATTTCTCTAGTACTGTTTTATTTGGGGTGGGGGTCCCCTAAAGCTGTGATTAAGAGGCCAAATAGCTACTCCCAACATTCCTAGTACATCAGGCCTGCCTGTAATTCAGTGACAGAGTCCAAGGCTGTGGTCCTACTCAGGGCTACTCCAGTGAAGCAGGGAGACTTTCAGGGTTACAACTGGAAATGCTCAGGTTTGAACCCAGAATGTACACCAACTCTTGTACCTCAATGTTGTATATTTGTTTGTTGGGGAGAGGCACAGTGGGAAGTGATTAATGGCTACCCCTGACTTAGTGCCCTGGCAGTGCTCAAGGAACTTTATGTGGTAGGGGCGCGGGGAAGTTGACCCTGGGTCAGTCACAAACAAGAAAAGCATCTTACCTTCTCTGTCTGGCCTCAAAATGTTGAGTTTTAGTAAAGCTCCATAATCAGACCTTTCAAAGATTTATTTCAATGATTTTTCATTTTATTTATTCATTCGTTTATTTTTCCTCCCCTTACCTTTTTCGTGGTGGTAGTGCCTGTCCTGTCCAGAGGTGGCACGCACTTGGTTGCCGCATCCCAGGGATCACACTGACAATGCTGGAGACTATGCTTTGTCCTGGGGGGTGGTGGTGGAAGTCAATCTTCTGGACCGAAGCATACACCCAAAGCAGAAATTCTATCACTGAGCAACATGTCCAGACCCAATTCTATGATTTTTCAGAAACTGATCTTGTATTGTTATATATAATTATGGTTACGTTGTAATTTCTCTTGTTATTAATTCTGCACTTATTTTGTTTAAAGCACTGTGATCTATAGTGCTGTGAGTCATAGGGTTTCATGCATATAGCGGTCCATCACCACGTTTTCCACCGAGGTTTCCACTTCCCTCCACCATTCTGGACTTCTTTTCCTTTTTGTTTTCTTTGGGGAGTGGGGAAGTACACAACTGGCTATGATCAGAGTTTACTCTTGGTGGGGCTTGGGGACCTATAAGATTCTGGGGATAGAACTCTGGTCGGCAGGGTGGGAGGCAAGTGCCCTAACCACTGTACTATCTATTAAGCCCCCAAAGAATTTTTTTTTGTTTTGCTTTATTTTGTTTGGGGCCAAACCTAGCCATACTCAGGACTTCCACCTGGCTCTGCACTCAGGTATCACTGTGGGTGAAGCCTGGGGGACCATATGTGGTGCCAAGGACTGAACCTCGCGTCAGCCACATGCAAAGGCAAGTTTCCCATTTGTTGTACTCTCTCCCCACCCCATTATCCACTTTGTTTATTAAGTCTCCTTTGTTATTCATGTTTTACTAGCAACTTTGATGCTCATGTCTAATAGATGGCAATTTTTAATTCTTGTTTGCAGAGAATTATTTTGAAAAATGTTAAAAGTTTCTACACAAACCTATTAAGCATGTTTAATTTTGTTATTTAAACTATCTTATCCTTATTTTAATTTGCTAATTTGGCAATTTTTATTTAACATTCTTTAATTAACAACTGAATCTGTCCATTTATTTTTTGAATTTGAAAACCTGATTAATGTATTTTGACAGTCTGTAGCTATATATAAGCTCATGATTTTTTGCATCTTCTGGATGGAATAAAAATTTTATTCAAATAAAATGTCATTAGAAAAATTGTTCCTTGGCTAATCAATGCTCCTTTCCATGAATTTCATTTCTTTCCCCAACATGGTTGACATTGTCATTTTTGAATTTGACTGGCACAGTTTTGCCTCTTGCTTTTATGTATGCACTGTGTGTATGTGTGGACTGTGTGTGTGTGGGTATTGGGCTAAGCTTAGGGGTATTTGAAGATTACTTATGTAAATTGCTTAGGAAACCATCACATGCATCTTTACTCTAGAACTATCTTAACTTACTATGTCTCTGGCCTTCTTACAGTTTTCCCTTTCTTACAGTTTTCCTTCAGATGTTTCTCTAAGAAACATCACAATACTATATTACATTTAAAAAGTCCAATGAGATTTATGACTTTTTAGAAGTCTCCCCCAAACCTTAGGGGACCTAAGAGTTACTCTTGCTAATATCCGACCTGACTCTGTGGACCTGATTGTTCAGGCCTCAGCCTTCATGTAGTTGCCTTTTTTATTCCCACTTCCAGTATTCCTTCTACTCAAATAGCTTTGCTAATTTTTATCTATCAGGTTTTAAGTTCACTTGTATCACTTGTCTTCCCATTCGATTTGCTTGAGTGGGCACCAGTAACATCTCCATATGACCTGTCTCATGCTAGTGAAGCCCAAGGGCATCTGCTCGCTCCAGGAACATGAAGAGCCTCAAACCATTCCTTCAGGTCATGGGAATGAGGTATATAATTGTTACTGCTTTTTGGCATATCAACACGACACGGGTAGCTTGCCAGGCTCTGCCGTTTGGGTGGGATGCTCTTATAATAGCCTCTCATTTATTAATGAACCACATGGTTACAAAGTGGCAGTGCAATATGGGGATAGATTGGATTTTCTGCTGGGTGGAGCTCTGACGAACTGTGCAGTCTAGATGTTGAAAATGGCGGCCCTCGTGGTGTTGGGGTTCCTCTGGCTTCTTGCGAGGCTCTGCTGGGATGGCGGGCCAGGGCTAGAACCTGCCTTCCCTCCTGGGCACCTCGTGATCAGCTGGGCTCAGGGAGAGCCAGTAGCAGCTCTGCCCCATGTGTCTGAGACCAGATTGTAAGTTATGTACTTAATTTCATTTTCAGTGATTTTTTTAAAAAAAAAATTTATAAACATGCTACAAATACTTCTTGTCTAGAATGATTGAGTCTTCAATTTTCTCTCTTGATTAAGATAAGAGCTTTAAAAGATTTTTTCACCTCCAAACTTCTCTTTTTTCACTTATTTGTTTATTTTTTTTATTTCTACAATTACAAAGATATGCAATTAAAAAGTTCATATTTGGGTTTTGGTCATACAGTGTTCCAGCACCCATCCTGCCATCAGTGCCCATCTCCCACCACCAACGTCCCCGGTTCCCTCCCCCTCCCCAGCCCTCCTCCATGGCAGGTTCTTTATTTCTTTCCCTTTCTCTCTTTCTCTTTTCCTTCCCCTCCAGACTATGGATTACAGAACATACATTAAAGGGTTGTCATGTGTATCTTTTTGCCTCTATTTAATGCTCAGTTCCAGGTTGGCATTTGTACCCTCGACAATTGTTAGCACACTGTTCCATTTTCTGTCTTACCTAGCCTCTGACTCCCACACATTTGTGATAATTTCCACCTTTGACAAGACCTCCTGTTACAAGGTCATGTTTCACTTGACCTTGGATATTGGTATCATAATATGTACATATATATATTTATGTTATGCAAATAAACTTCTCTTTACCATGCTTTCTGCCTATGCTCTGCATCTCACGAAATATCTGTCTGGTGTGCTGGAGTGATAATAGAGCAGGTATGATGCTTTCCTGCATACAGCTGACCTGGGTTCAATACCTGGTGCCACATATGGTTCCCTGAGCACTTCCAGTTGTATTCCCTACTGCACATCCATCCCCCACAAAAATAAAACACGAAATAATTTGGTTATTTCATTTTGATTTGAATCCTGTGATGCTTGGGAACTGCTCCCTTTTTGGTGCTCAGTGGTCTATCCAGTGCTGGGAATCAAACCCAGGGCTTCCACATGTTAAACATGCACTACAGCCAACTGAGTCATTATCATTCATTAGAAGCTTCTGATGAACATTGTGTCTAATTGTGGACAACTGAATTGTGTCTCTCAGAACTTAAATGTTGAAATCCTTTACACTACTGTCACAGAAGGTCAAACATTTGGAAGAAAGATCATTGTAGATGATATTACATTAAATAATATGGTTGGGGTAAGACCTACTCCTGTATGATTAGTATTCTCATACAAGTGTATTTGGCCTAGATGTGCAAAGAAGCCTACACAGAGACTGGTCTGTCTGTAGCCAAGGTGAGAGGTGGCATAAGACCCCAAGCTTGCTGAAACCATTGTGTCAGACTGCTTGAGCCACGTCTGTGCATCATGAGAAGAAACAAGTCCTGTGCTTTGAGGAACAATTTATGGCACTTAAAAATAACAATTTATGGCACTTAACTTAGCCTTAGCATACTCACAAGCCTGGAATATCTCAACTTAATGACCATGTTCTCACAGAGAAATATCTTGATACGTGGATGTCACATTCTTGTATTCTCCCAATGCTCTATACATTTTCTATTGGTGATGTACATCTGTATACATCCATGTACATTCACTGCGTTCCTTGTGTTTGCCTAATGTCTTGATATTTGATAAATTTTATACTACATATATGCAGGAACCCAGTGCATATTTGTTTATTATTAGGCAACTCTGGGTTTTGAAATTATTTTCATCAAGTGATTTGGAGCTTATCTTGAACAATGCAGGGTCAGTTTTTTTCTCTCTTGATTGCAATTCTTACACAGAGTGTAAACGAGGAGCCCATATGCACACATGGTGGGAGCCTAGATGCTTTAGTATTCACGGGCTATTCTTACTCCCCCAAATAGGTAGTTAAAACCCAACTCTGTTTCTCTGATTGGGCAGAGAAATTTTTCTCCACACACTGAGATACCTTGTGGAAACACATTCCCTGCTCATGGATGGGGAGAATTAACATTGCCAAGATGGTAATAATCCCTAGAGCTTTATACAGATTCAATGTGGTTCCTATAAGGATTCCCCATGACATTCTTTAAAGAAATTGACCAAACACTCCTGAAATTCGTATGGAATAATAAACCCCCACGGATAGCTATAGCAATCTTTGGGAAGAAGAAGATGGGAGGCATCACCTTTCCCAACCTCAAACTGTACTACATAGCAGCAGTAATTAAAACAGCGTGGTACTGGAATAAAAGCAGACCTGTGGACCTATGGAATAGAGTTGAGTATCCTGACACCCACCCTCAAACACATGATCAGTTAATCTTTGATAAAGGTGCAAAGAGTCCAAACTGGAGTAAGGAAAGCCTCTTTAACAAGTGGTGCTGGGAAAACTGGACAGCTACATGTAAAAAATGAATTTGGACCTGTGTCTAATACCTTGCACAAAAAATCAGATCAAAATGGATTAAAGATCTCAATATCAGACTTGAATCCATAAAGTACATTGAAGAAAATATAGGAAAAACCCTCCACGACATTGAAGCTAAAGGCATCTTCAAAGGTGAAACACCATTAACAAAGCAACTAGAAGAAAAGATAAACATATGGGACTACATGAAACTGAAGAGTTTCTGCACCTCAAAAGAAACAGTGACCAAGATAGAAAGACAGTCCACAGAATGGGAAAGGATATTCACCCAATACCCATCTGATAAGGGGTTAATATCCAGGATATATCAGGCACTGGTACAGTTATTTTGAGACTTGCTTCTTATTCCCCTCTGAGGCCCATTATAGATATCGGAAACCCAGCCTCGGCTTTGAAGCCCTTTTTATGACCCGACTCCCAGAACCACATGCACCATTATTTTCTTCCATTTGAGATTTGTTCCCACTCTATCCATTGAAAAGAACGGCACTTAAAACTTTCGTTTTTCTTTCTACAAAGTCCAGTTGTATATTAAAATCACTAGCAGATGGCAAATGGGCAGACTACAAGGATGAGTTGCCAGCACCAGCTGAATAAAGTTACACAGATTTGAACTTCCCTGCACCTCACGAATACTGGTACTTTATTTGTTGGTTTTTGTGAGGATCAAGCATTCACAATACCAAGTGCTCATGTCACCTGACATATTGTATTGTATGGGTCACACAGATGTTTAAGTATTGTTATTTTTTTTGCCATTTACAATATTTTTCATTTACATTTTTATTTTGTGGGTTTCCGACTACATTATCTTCTATCATCCAAAATGACTTTTCCATTACTATATATGAATAGCAGAAACATTTCAGGTGCTTTAATTTTTATTCTTATCTGTAAGTCACTGAATCTTTTCTCATCATTTCCCTTATTGGAAAGAAACGACAAGGCTGGATTCCAATCTGGGCTCCTCCACGGGATCACATTGCTTAAATGTTTAGAGTCACTCGTGTCTGGTCCTTAGATTATATATACACATATAGACCATGTTGAGTTATAAATATACCACTATGCTGATATTATGTCAAGTGGTTTTGATTATAGATTAAATCACTCTAGCTGGCCTACAAGCAAATTCTGTATATTGCACAGCAGATAGTTCAGAGGTAACACATCTTAAAGATTGGTTTATTTAGTAAGATAATTGAAGACCCAGTTTCTATGGGATTTGTGGGTACTATTTTATACAGCAATATTTATTATATTTATTGGGGTATTTAATTATTGGACTACACCTGCTGGTGCTCAGGATCTCTCCAATATGGTGCTTAGGAGACTTTGTGGTACAAGGATCAGACTAGAACTGACCACATGTAACATAAGCACCTTAATGCCCATACTATCTCTGTATAGTATGGGCATTAAATGTGACTGTAGTCACATTTATTTATTTATTTATTTATTTATTAAATATTTTATTATACCATTGTTAGATATACAATTACAAGATGTTCATGTTTGAATTTTGGTTCTACGGTGTTCCAACACCCATCCCTCCACCCCTGCCCATCTCCCATCACCAATGTCCCCACCTCCCTCCCCCTTCCCCAGCCTGCCTCCATGGCAGGTTCTTTATCTCTCTCTCTCTCTCTCTCTCTCTCTCTCTCTCCTTCTTGCTTCCCTTTCTTACACATTGTAGATTGTAATATATTCTAGAACATGATTGGTTCCACTAGTTTGATGTACCGGGTCCGGACCACAAAAATGGCGGCTATTATGGTGAGCGAGTCTCATCCAGCTGCTTCCAAGGCCCTACAGAGGTGATGGGCCCACTCCCAAAACCCATCTTGCCTCCTGGGAGCCTCATGGTCAGCTGAGCTAGGGGAGAGCCGGATGGCAGCTCTCCCCCGTGCATCTGAGTCTCTGCATCATGGCTGAGTGCCCCGAGGCAGTTTGTGGGCGGGGCCACCAGGCCTCTGGGATGGGTCAGAGAGGGGAAGGGGTACCCCAGCTCCATCTCCAGGAACGCCCGGTGACTTCTGCCTCCGAGAGCCGCCTACCTGGGCTCGAACTCGGCTGCTCTGAGCTGGTCTTGAGATCAGCATCTCTCTTGCGTGGGTTCTGATGAGCTGTGGGGTCCGGACCATGATAATGGTGGCTATTATGGTGAGAGAGTCTCATCCAGCTGCTTCTGAGGCCCTACAGAAGTGATGGGCCCACTCCCAAAACCCATCTTGCCTCCTGGGAGCCTCATGGTCAGCTGAGCTAGGGGCGAGCCAGATGGCAGTTCTCCCCTGTGTGTCTGAGTCTCTCATCTTTCTCTCTATCTCTATTTCTGTCTCTGTATTTCTCTCTCTTCTCCTACACCTTGTGACTTGCCTTATGGTTTATGATGCAATTATCTATGTGTATATTCAGTGGTGATTTCTAATGTGACATTATAGTTCCTCATTCCCCATCAACCTCCCCAGTTTGTTACAACTACAATGATCATTATGTTGTACAGATGTGAAAGATCCTGGGAAGGACCTGGTCCTAGCCTACTTTGTTATCTAAGCCTCTTGCAGCGCTGCACACTGTTCTTCCTATGTCAGACCATCCACTATCCAGGGCCCAAAGGGCAGAGCCCTGGGGGGTGTAGACAAGCCTATCTCCTGTCTGCCACCTGCCAATGTGGACAGGCACCACAGCCACACCTGCAACACCTCAAGGGGCAGGTGGCCAGTAGTCACATTTATTAATTCAGTGCCAGACATGGTGACATGTGCTTGGGACATAGTACTTTTGCCTGTGGTGGGCTTACAGCTATGGCTTCAATACGATATTGTCTGAAAAATGTCTAACATTATGGATTATGAATGCATAGAAGCGGCTATCATGAACTTTACTGAAACGTACTCTTTTTATCTTTAAAATTTAACTATCTGAGAGCAGATGTCTCTTCAAATGCTTTTATGAACAGCAGAAAAAATAACATAACTTTATTATTGATTTCTTTAACCATTTTATTTTGCTTGTGGTGCATTGCGCTATAACATACTTTCACAGGTACTCAAATTTGATTAGTGATAAGCTTTTTAATTGAAACTTAACATTTCCTCTCTTCTCATCTAGGAGACTTATTTATATGGTCTTGTGTTCTATAATCACATTTTGGGATACAGGAAACTTTTATAAGATAAAAAGGCAGATAATTTCTGGAAAGCCCTGTAGAGAGGTTCTCTCTATTGTTATGTTACACAAGTTCATTTTTCAATATTTTAAGAACAGTTTATCTAGATAAGAATTTCTAATGCTTTTTTCCCAGGAGGTTACAGATTAGATATTTGAAGCAGATGCTTTTGACCAGACCCTTAAGCTATTTTTTCCTTCTTACACCCAACAGTACTGATTTCCTCTGACATTTATACCATTATCTACATGATGAATGAGTCCAAACCTTTATTGTCTGAAGATGAATATGTGCTACAAATTAAATCAGATTTAAGAAAAATATCATTTTGTGAGGAGACCTTTCAACCTCCACTCTGTTTTCTACCTCATCAACAGAACAAATGGTTCAATGGTAGATCCCAGCTGTGTAGTGTTACTTAGACCAGGCGATGCTTGGGGAGACAAAATTGTGTTGGGGATTGAATTCAGATACTTTCACATGCAAGAAATCTGCCCTTGATCGCTACCTGGTTTTCCAGCTCCAGAGAGGAATTATTTTTTAATATCTGAGCCACACCAGCTGTGTTCAGGGATTACTCCTGGGACTGTGCTCTATGATCACCCTTGGCAGACTCAGAGGACCATATATAGGCTGCCAGAAAATTGAATTTAGGTCAGGCATGTATAAGACAAGCATCCTATCCTCTACTATTGCTCCAGCACTATGGGGAGGATTATTAATCCACCAGCATAGGGGGTGATTCACTCTTGCCACAATGTAGCCTGAAATTATGAAGAGATTGAGTTGTATTCTGTGAACTGAGTTGTGAAGCCCATAAAAACTGGGTCTTCAATGATCTTACTGAATCAACCAACCTTTAAGATTTGTTAGCACTGAACTTTCTGTTGTGCAATATATAGAATTTTCTTTCCTTGTAGGCCAGTTAGAGTGATTTAATCTATAATGAAAACCACTTGACATAATATCAGTAATTTAGTTTGGACTATTTTAAAGGAAAGAATGAAGATAAACTGGTGGAATTGCTAAATTTACTATTATAACAATGTCTTCATAGCATGGAAAATGCATACACACATTCTCTTTCTTTCCTGAATGTTTTTCTCTAAGGCATCCTTTAATTTTGAGGACCATTTGAAAAACTGTGTATGCTTTCAGAAGGGAAGATTTATGGTGCTCAGCAACTTAAGATGTATCTTGCTTAAAAAAAATAGAACAGTTTAAAATATTTGCTGAACTTTCTGAAATCCTGTATTTTCATGGAAGAGTCAATAAAAAGATGCTAACTTACTCAAAAATAAATCTCCTGCCCAGGCACAAAGATATCCATTATGCTATTTCATCTAAAAAGTTAATATTTAAATACATAATCTACATTGTAAAGTACTTGGGATTCAGAGCTAAGTTTCCATTGTTGAAGATTGTTTTGATGCACGTGAAAAAATTTCATTAAAAAACAATAAGTAAGGAGCAAGTTGGCAACAATACTCTAGAAAGCTAAATGGACTCTCCCTTTTTTGGTCATTCTTTATAGTTGCCATATAAAGTACTCAGAACACGGGAAGCTCCCTGTCACAGTTTGCTTAGGACATAAAAATTTAGGGCTTCGCTCTTGGATTAGTTAGGAAGAAGTGCTAATTTAATTTTTTCAATGCAGTTATTTTAAGAGGAGGGGTGAAAAAATGTCTTCCAAATACTTCTGATGGGTTTCACTTAAAAAAGAATTTTTCTTAGAGGTCGACGTGTTAACATCTGTATATCTCACACATAATGGAATTTTAAATAAATCTTTCATAAATTGAATTGAAATTGTATTTTTGTAAACTAAACCACTGTTAACATTTTTGCACTTGGTTTTTTATTGTAAGACCTAAGAATTTCCTTGTCCATTGGCATGAGTCAGAAAGGAGAAAAAAGAATAGATTGTAATCCTCACCCTAAAGAATTTATTTTCTTTTATAAGAATTTAAATGTATTCTTAAATCAAGGTAATGTATTCATAAAAATGCAAAAATTTACATCTTGTAGAGGTAAAATGTTATCACTGGTATCATGAAAGTGCCAAAATTCCACTGCCATCATCAGCCAGATTCAATCCAATCCTCCTCATACATTGTGGTAACCTCAGTTCTGTAGTCAATCTAAGGTTTTTTTTTGTTTGTTTGTTTATTTTTGTGTCAAACTCAGTCATGTTCATGGGGTCTTCTGGATTTGCACTCAGGAATTACCCTAGTGGTGTTCAGGGAATCATATGGGATGCTGGGGATTGAATTCAGGCTGGTCAAATTCAAAGAAATGCCCTCCCTTCAGCCCCCTAAGGATTTATTTTCATTGAACACTGTTTCTCCCCTCACTTTCTTTGACGCAGGTATGTGAGAGATAAGCTGGTGTTTGTCTTCATCTTTCTGACTTCTTTCACCTAGCATGCAACTCCCCCAGTTCTGTCTATGGCATATTAAGTGCAGTATTTCATCTTGTCTTATTCATGAGTAGTCTTCAATAGCATAGGTATGCTTTTGAAGTAATACTTTGAGTTTTTGAGACCTAGAAGTGGAATTTATGATCATGTGTGTAATTCTAGACTTTTCTAAAAAGATTTTCTCCATACTGCATCCTTTATACAGGCTAAGCCATTTTATATTTCCATTGACAGTAAACAAGGTAGATGAGGGTTTTTTCCCCTTACAGCCCTACCAGTAC
Source organism: Cryptotis parvus (assembly GCA_021461705.1). Lineage (NCBI taxonomy): Eukaryota > Metazoa > Chordata > Mammalia > Eulipotyphla > Soricidae > Cryptotis > Cryptotis parvus. The sequence continues at coordinate 31,218 of JAJIBD010006952.1, read as the reverse complement.
TACTTCTTTCTGATTTTTATTTACTTGGATGGGTACGGATTGGGTGACTCTGGCATACTCACCATTTACTTGTGGCTCTGTGCTAAGAATCACTCCTGGTGAGGCTCAGGAAACCTTCTCAAGAGCTGGGAATTGAACCAGGTTCTGCTACGTTCAAGGCAGTCAGTCACCTTACCCTTGTCTCTCGCCAGCTCTCTGGTCTTTATGTAGAGGTCATCCACACCAATGTGGGTCACTTATATGTTGACTACATTTCCACAATAACCAATAATGTTGACCCTTTTATAACTATACCCCCCAACCCATGCCCTGTCATGCTTGTTAGCCATATGTATGCCTTTCTTAGAGATGTGTCTGCTCACTTCTTTGCCATATTTTTTTTTTTGGCTTGGAGGCCTCACAATGCAGTGCTCAGGGTTTATTCCTATTGAAGTTCGGGAAGCCATATGCAGTACTGGGAATCAAACCCGGGTCAGCTGCTTCCAAGGGACACCCCTACCAGCTGTACTATTACTCTAGCTCTACCCCATTTAAAATATTTTTATTATTGTTTAATTTTGTAAGTTTTTTTGTTATATCTTAGATATTACCTCTCTATCATATGTATTGATATGAATAATAATTCTCGCACTCAATATAATGCTATATTATTTTAACAATAGTGTTTTTTGGAGCAACAGCAGTTTCTTTTTGTTTGTTTGACTTTTTTTATTTTTGCTTTTTGGGTCACACCAAACAATGCTTAGGGGTTACTCCTGGTTCTGCACTCAGAAATTACTCTTGACAGTACTCAAGGGACCATATGGGATGCCAGGGACCCGAACCCAGGTTGGCTGCGTGCAAGGCAAACACTGTACCCGCTGTACTATCACTCCGGTCCCTCTTTTAATGGCTATAATCCATTTATTTATATTTTATTTTGTGACTTTTGTCAATGGAGTTGAATCACAATAGACATCACTGAACTGTTTCAAGGAATAATACTGGTAACAAGGGCCATTAAGGCAGGAGTGTTTTGTCTACGTTTTCTTTGATGTATTTCATGGATTCAGGTATAACTTTTAAGTCTTTAATACTTTTTTTTTAGTTTTAGGGTCACACCAAGAAATGCTCAGAGGTTACTCCTGGCTCTGTGCTCAGTAATCATTCATAGAAGGCTCAGGGGACAATATGGAATTGAACTTGGGTCTTGCATATGCAAGGCAAGCACCCTAACTGCTATACTATCACTATGGCTCATAAGTCTTTAATGCATCTTAAGTTAACTTTTGGCCATAGTCTGAGTTAGAATAAATTATTTTTCCGATTTGAGGGAACTTGTACAAGGACTTCCCCAACTCCACAAAGTTTGAAGTTTTAAGCTTCTAATCGTATTTTCAAATGCACTTATAGAAATGGTTATGGCATTTTAAAGAATGGTTTTAAGAATCATTTTCCATGTCTATTTCTTGCTGCAATTTCTTTTTTTTTTTTGATGCAATTTCTTTAACATTATTTTTTCCAGGTCCCTTTCTTTGCCTATAAGAGAGATGTGAATAAGATTATTTCAATAAATTTATTTGAACAAAGAATTACAAAGAGTTGAGGATATCATTCATAATTGATATCATTTTTTGTATAAACTTTTTGTAATTATTTGTATTCAATCTGTGTACTATAAAATCATTCATATTCAAAGGTATTCTAATAGCTTTTCGTTGCTATTAGAATTTCTGCTACATAGAAATTTTTGTCAACTATTATTGCATTAGCTTAGTTATAATGAAGTTAACTATATTTCATTTCCCCTTCCTTCTGATATACCAGATTAAGTAAAACTAAATAATAGTAATTCATATTCTGGAAATCTTTTGAAAGGACATGAGTAGAGAAGGGATAAAACTTTCTTAGTTATTTGGGTTGGTTTCTAGACATCTAAGAAGAGAGAGAGAAAAGGGGGAGAGAGGCCAGATAGGGAGGGAAAGTACCAAAGTGCCCGGCAAAGAGGCAGTCTGGGGAGTGGATGTGAAGGGTGGGAGGGAAATTGGGACAATGATAGTGGGAAATGTACACTGGTGGAAGGATGGGTGTTGGTACGTTATATGACTGGAAACTCATTATATGACTGAAACTCAGTTATAAAGTCATGAACAACTTTATAACTGTATATCTCACTGTAATTCAATTAAAAAGAAGATGATAATAACTCTGACTGAGCAAGAATCACTGGAAGTATTGTAGTGTGACAGCTCGTGGGAATGATATTTGATTCAGCCTCTATTGATAGTCTGGAGATTTCTCAAAAAGTATCATGAAACTCTCATATGACTGAGGGATCTCACCTCTTGCCATATACCTCCAAAACAGAAACAGCAACTCAAAAAGAGAAAGGCACACCTATGTTTACTACAGCACTTAACACAATAGCCATGATATGGAAACAACACACATGTCCAACAACAGATAAATGGAGAAATAAATTGTGGCATATATATACAACTTTACCACCCGCTTTGGGCAGAATTCCCATGCACGAAATGAGAGCCTACTACTGAGAATATACCACCCGCATGGCAGAGCCTGGCAAGCTACCCGTGTTGTATTTGACATGCTAAAAACCAGCAACAATTGTAGGCCTCATCCTGATCTGGAGGAACGGTTTGAGACTCTTCCTCTTTTGGAATGAGCAGATGCCCTTGGGCTACACTAGCACGTGACAGGACATATGAAGATGTTACTGGTGCCTGCTCGAGCAAATTGATGAACAATGGGAAGACAAGTGATACAAGTGAAGTGCTACACAACTTGGAATATCAAGCAAATGTAAGAAAAATTTATCAATTTATTTATATTAAACTTACATAATGTTATGTCAACTATGGCTCAATAATATTTTAAGATTTTGGAGTACTGATATATAAGTACAGAGCTTATATAAGTACAGAGGGGCAGAGCTGCTACTGGCTCTCACTGTGCCCAGCTGCTCATGAGGTGCCCGGGAGGAATGGCAGGTTCTAGCCCTGGCCCGCCACCCCAGCAGAGCCTCACAACAAACCAGATGACCCCCCCACTCCATGAGGACCTAAATTTTCCACATTCGAATTCCTCCTCGTCAGAACTCCAACCAGCAGACCAACCTATCACAGCCCAGCTCGCGGGGCCCTATGCCGCTGCGTGTTCATCAATATTGCTGGATTTTGAGATGACTACAAGAGTATGCTACCTGCACGGCAGAGCCTGGCAAGCTACCCGTGTCATATTTGATATGCCAGATACCAGTAACAATTATAGACCTCATGCCCATGACCTGATGGAATGGTTTGAGGCTCTTTATGTTCCTGGAGCAAGCAGGTGCCCTTGGGCTCTACTTGCATGAGACAGGACATATGGAGATGTTACTGGTGCCCACTCAAGCAAATCAATGATGAATGGGAAGACAGTGACAGACAGTGATATATAAGTATAATGCAGAAATTAAGACTTTTTAAAACAAAACTTATAAGTTCCTATAATTTCTCTGCTTCAGAATGTTGCATTATGAATAACTTTTGTCAACAAATTGAACATCTACAACAAATATAAAATTTCTTAAATCATACACTCTCCCTAGAATAAATCATTAAAAATAGAACATATAAATAGATTAATTACTAGTAAGAATATTGAATTAGTAATAAGACCTCAAAGCAAAATTCAGAAACAGATTGCTCTTTTAGTAAATTCTATGCAAATTCTGAGCAGATTTAACATGGATTCTTCTCAAACTTGTCCTCAAAAATTGAAGATGAAATGCTTCCAGCTTAACTTACATTAATACAAATCCAGAAAAGGGCCTTGCAAATGCAAAAGAAGATTGTAGGCCATTAAGCTATATTACATCTATAATCATAAAAATACATGATATTGGCATAAAGACAAACATGTTGATCAATAGAACAAATCAAGAATTCAGAAATATAACCAAACATACATGTTTGATCTTTTAATGAAAGGAGACAAAACTATACAATGGGAAAGGGAAAATCTTAATAAGTGTTGCTAAGTTTCTCTCAGCTTTTCTAGGCCTGCATCTCACTGTCTAGAAGTCTTTACCCAAGATTTACCCTACAACATGGCCTCAAATGCCAGGCCTCACTCCAACCTCAGCTAAAGAAGCCCAAACTGCCTCTGACCTCAAGGTGGAGGAAGTTACAAACTCTGTGTGGAGAAGGGAGAAAAAGAACAGCAAGATGCAATTGAACTTTATTGATGAAGTACAAAACAAACTAGACAGACTCAATGAACAAATCAGAGAGGTGCTTTTGAAAAAAAAAGAAAATAGAAATATAACCAATGCTGCCAAACAGTTTTCCAAAAGAGGATAGAATTTATCGCCAATACCCCAAATTTTAGAGTAACAACATTTCCAACCATCTGCAAATGTCAGCATGATTTTGGGAAGAAGATAAAGTGCTGAATTATGTTACAAGAGTTGAAAAGACAAAATTTGAAAATATTAAATCAAGTACAGAATATATTTTTATTCTGATGAAAATCCTTATTTCAAAAATAAATTTTTCTCTAAAGATTTTAATCTGACTTAGAGCAGTAATCCATCTTCAAATGCCACTGAAATCGAGTGAAAATTTAGAAAGGATTTGATGAAATGTTCAAGGCAAACATATAAAGCTAGCAGGAAGAGAGCAAGAGGAATCAGAGAACTTTTTAATTTAGTTGACTGACCATCTGATGCAGTTGCAGAGGACACCAGAGAGGCCATCAAAGGTGACATTGGGAGACTTAAGAGATATTACAAAGCACAGGGCAGTTACCTTATATTGAACTTGAGTTCAATCCCAGGTACTCCATATGGTTCCCTAAGGCCCATCAGGAATGATTTTAAGTGTATAGTCAAGAGTAAACCCTGAGCAACACCAGGTGTGACTGCAACCAACCCTCCGCTTCCTGTAAAATAAACAAAAAAGATAAAATTTTGCTAAGCCAAGTTGGTTTCTGACATGGATAATGAAGAGAGGCAAGGGGAGGCAAAAAAGGAAGAGAAGAAGAGGAGCAGAAAGATGCTGAGGAGGAGAAAGAAGAGGAGGAAGAATATGAAGATGAAGAAGAAGATGAATATGAATCGAAGACGAATCCAAAGACAAAAGACTGAAGACGAAGACGAAGACGAAGACGAAGACGAAGAAGAAGAAGAAGACGAAGAAGAAGAAGAAGAAGAAGAAGAAGAAGAAGAAGAAGAAGAAGAAGAAGAAGAAGAAGAAGAGGAGGAGGAGGGGAGGGAGGAGGAGGGGGAGGGGGGAGGAGGAGGGAGGGAGGAGGAGGACAAGGAGTAGAAGGAGGAGGAGGAAGGATTGGATCATACTGATGATAAAGATGGAATAAGGATGAAGGCAAAGAAAATTAGAAGGTAAGGGGAAGGAGGGGAGAAGACTATCTAGTGAACACTAACTAGACTAACTAGAGAACACTAGTGGATTCTAATCTTTCAAAAATTTCTCCAGGGAAGGAAGTTTCAGTCTTTTTCCTTTCCTTTTTCACCCCGTCCCCATCCTGTTCCAATCATCCTGTTTTTGATATTTCCTTTCTATCTTTTACTCTATGGTTCTTAACTTATTTTGAGGGAATTTCCTTGAGGAGAACACATTGGAAAAGAATATGTACTCCTTTGTGTTCCAAATTCACTTTTACTCCTTCCTAGTTTAACTAAAAGATTATAGGAACAACACCCCTGTGATCTGTGAGCAAAAAGAAATCCCATCCATCTTAGCTCTGTCAGACCCTGTGTAAGAGTTCATAGAATTAACCTTGTCTCTGTACATTGGTTTTAGAGTTTTATACATTATTTCTCTACATGAATCCGGACAATTAGCATTTTCCAATATCCATTTGTCTAATTTCTCTTGTTTTAAAAAAGGGAAGACATTTACCTTCCCCTCTCCATTTTGTTTGAGCCCGGCAGCCCTGCCCAGGAGCTGCCCTGGGGCGACTCAGCCATAGCATGCAGAGTCTCAGACGCAGCTGGGGAGCTGGAATTCGGCTCTCCCTGGCTCAGCTGACCATGGAGGACAGATGGGTTTTGGATGTTGGCCCATCACCTCTGAGGGGTCCTGGAAGCAGCCAGATGAGACTCTCCAACCACATTAGTGACCATTTTTGCTGTCCAGATGCTGCATCACATCAGAGCCTGCCCTGGAGGGATGCTGACCTCAAGACCAGATTAACAGAGCAAAATGAGTTCGAGCCCAGGTAGGCAGCTACCAGAAGCAGGAAGCACCGGGAATTATCAGATGGAGCTGGGTTCGCCCCTTCCTCTCTCCATTTTGTCTGAGCCCAGTAGCCCTGCCCAGGAGTTGCCCTGGGGTGACCAGCCATAGCATGCAAAGCCTCAGACCCAGTTGGGGGAACTGGAACTCAGTTCTCCCCTAGCTCAGCTGACCATGAGCCCCCTAGGAGGACAGATGGGTTTTGGGTGTTGGCCCATCACCTCTGGGGGGTACTGGAAACAGCCAGGTGAGACTCACCCATCACATTAGCCACCATTTCGCTGTCCGGATGCTGGCCATGAGGCCAGCCACGCAGTCCATCAAACTAGTGGAAACAGTTATGTCCTTTAATGTACTGCATTCTACGACGTTTAGGAAAGGTAGGAGGGAGGGAGAGAGAGGAGGAGAGAAAAGATATACAGAACCTGCCAAGTAGTTGGGGTGCAGGAGGGGGAGGGAGGTGGGGACATTGGTGATGGGAGATGGGTTTGGGTGGAGGGATGGGTGTTGGAACATTGTAGATCAAACCTCGAGCATGAACATCTTGCGATTGTATGTCTAAAAGTGGTATAATAAAATTAATAAAAAAAGAAAAGGGAAGACATTTATAGTGGTTATATAACCTAATTTTGTCTATTTGACAGCTGCTAGTTGATTTTAAAAGTCCTCTTCACAACTACAACAAAAAATTTTATCATGTATGATGTTGCATGTGAACTAGAATATTGTAGTGATTATTTTTCAGGATATTCAAATGTTATCTTCATTAGGTTGCACACCTGAATCTAGTACAGTGTTACCTAAATACAAATGACCCTGCCCCTATAAAAACCTGCTCCTCCATTTTCCTACTTATGTTCTTTTATATTTCTAAGTACTAATAGTAAAAACCTAGAAATGGGGCTATAGCAAAGAGTAGTTTTGGGATATTCAGGTGGGTTAAATATTCATTTTGATAAAATGGCTCTCCTTTAATTATGATATTTAATAGGTGGTCTTGCAGTTTATGATGACACATTTAAAATAACATTTTCTCCTGATGATTAAAACATTTTAATGGCATTGGACAAATCATAGTCACTAATAAAATAATAAAAGAGACAATTATTTTATATCATATATAAAATTAACAAAAATAATTAAAGACATGAATATAAGATCTGAAATCATAAAACTCCAAGAATACATAGTAAGTTGCACTAGTCTTAGTGATTTTATTTTACTTGACACTAGTCTTAGTGATTTTATTTTAGGTTTTATCCCAAAGGCAAAGGTAACAAGGCAAAAGTAAATAAAACTGTACCAAACCAAATGTTTACACACAGCAAAGAAGCCATCAAGAGGTTTACTTAAAGAATGTGAAAATATTTGTAAGTCATATACCCAATAAATGGTAATGTCTAAACTACACAAAGAAATCAGCTATGAAACTTAATATTAACAATCTGATTAGAGAGTGAGCAGAGCTTCTGAAAATACATCTTCCCAAAGAGGACTTACAAATGTTCAAATATCAGACTATGGCTGGAGTGAAATTAAAGGGGGAAGGGACTTATCTTGCATGAAGGAAAACCAGGTTTGATTCCTGGCACTACATATGGTGACCCAACCCCACCAGGAGTAGTTCCTGAATGCAAAGAAAGAAGTAGACGTTGAGCACTGCCAAGTGTGTCTCCCACACCATCCTCTCACAAAAGATCAGACTAGAAGTGACACAGCTACAGTAGTATTGGAGGGCAGTACATACATATGCCAAAAGCATAAACATAAACTCTAGTGTAACGATCTTAAGTCAAGTACAATTTTTCTGTCAACAGAAAAAACATTAAGACACAAAAAGATGCCAATTTTCTGAACACATGCTTTGCATGTAGAAGGTTCAAGGTCAACACCCAGCACTGCATGGTCCCTGAGCACTTCTGGGAGCAACCCCTAAGCACCAAGCAGGGAGAATTTCACAGAGTACAATGGGGTGTGGTCCAAAAACAAAAAATAAATAATAGCTGTATTACATCATCACTCATCACTTGTATCTCTTGTCTTCCCATTGTTCATCGATTTGCTCAAGCGGGCATCAGTAAAATCTCCATATGTTTTGTCACATGCTAGTGTAGCCCAAGGGCATCTGCTTGCTCCAGGAACACATAGAGCCTCAGGTCATGGCAATAGGGTCTATATCTGTTACTGGTTTTTGGCATATCAAATACGACATGGGTAGCTTGCCAGGTTCTGATACATTTAAATACAAAAAAAAGTTAAATCATAGGCACTTGGGATCTACATAGAATTCATACCTTTGAAAACCACAAGTAAGGACAGAGAGATAACACAGGGGTTAAGACACTTGCCTTGTAGTACCTGAGTAACAAATGGTACGCCAGGTGGGTACATTAGTCATAATGGTACATCAGTCAGAACCAGGAAAATAAAATAAAACAACAATGAGATATGACTTCACACCAATCAGAATTTCTAGAAGGAAGGAAGGTTGGTACAATATAGAAAAAGAGGTATGAATTAATTTATTTGTGGAATATTAAAATAAAGAAGCAAAAATCTATGATTCTAAGCCAAAGAACAAAGAATAGCTACCAAAGAAGTGGGGCTTTGGTAGGTTTGAGGGCAGTGTCTGGTGAAGTAAGTGAAGGGAATTAAGAGATACAGACTTCTCTTGTAACATAAGCCACTGGAGGATTTTATGTGCAGTGTGATGGCTATCTTTAATTACATTTTAAAAATATAATTTAGGATAACAGTTATGGAAACAGTATGATATGCTTATTACTATTAAATTTGTATCACCCAAAATGGTTAAAATTGTAAAATTTTATGTGTAATTTACCACACATAAAAAGTCTTATAATTTAATATTTCATATTTTATTCAAAAGATCTAAATCATATCTCAATATTATTAGAACAATACAATAACAGAAAAGGAAAGAACTCTGTACTTATACATATTATACATTTAAAATGTGCACCTGGAAAAAATGATTTGGGGAATAAAAAACTGAAGAATATTGACAAAGATGTTGAGCACTTATTTCAAATCATACTGGAGATCTGAATAAATTGTGAACAGACAATTGCCTTTTTTTTGTGAAGAATAATAGGTTTACAATAATTGCCCTAAAGGATAGTAGGCAGGTAACTTTTCAATTGTAATTTGTATGAATTTACTTTAACCCTAACAATAATACATTGTAGTGGTTTCCAATAGTTTTTGGATTTTTTTTATTATGATTTCCCTAAGTGCTTTACATGTATTATCTTATTTGATACTTCCGAGTTTTTAGTAATTGATTGCATTTTAAAGTAATATATTTGATTGACTATTTTTTGAGAGATGTAAGAAATGTTAAATCAAGGCACTGAACGAAACATGGGGGGGTTAAATTTTGACAAAGGATTTGATGACATGAAAGATTACTTCGTCGTAGCCTTGTTCAAATTGTTTCAGGCATCTGTTGTTATCCTCTCTCTTATGTCTGAAACTTTCTAGAAAACAAGTACCTTTCTGAAGTTTCAGTTTGGTCTGAGATAAAGCTCCTTAAATGGCAATGACAGTGATACTGTGAATACTTTAGGGAAGAAAAGGAAACGTGTCAAGTAAACATATTATAGAGAAGAAAGAATACTAGCTGAAGGCAAGTGAAATGTAAGTGGCACTGGAAACTGCACTCTTTTCTAAAGTGTAAATTGTGGGACTGCCAAGAGTCTGGAGATAGCTCAGTGGTAAAGCACCCGCTGAGCAGATCTGAAGCCACAACCCCCTGTACTATCTCATCAGCTGAATATGATCCACAACCAAGTATGTAGAAGCATTGCAACTTGAGTGTGTGATTCCCGCAAGGCCTTCAACTATAAAAGCATGCAAGCAATTAAACCAAATACTTGACCTATGGCCATAGGCAGCAGCAACAGTAATAACAGAATGAGCAGCCAGGTTTTATTACCTTACCCATGTAAACAAAGAGACAACAAAATACTCAAACCACAGATCGTTTTTCTTTTCTATTTCCTCTGTTGAATGCGCATGGAAATTCTGTGTATGAGGATGAGAATTAGACCTTCAGCTTTCCTTTCCTGGGGAAATATTGAACTTAATCTATTTTGAGGGAGATGGGTGGCAGTAGGGCTATCTGACTGCGTAAGTCTAAACTATTCTGAAGCATTTCTGTCATGAAATGTATGCTTTCCCGATTAGAATGTGTTTGGTTTTAAACCAACAGATAACCTACCTCAGATTGAACTGAGACATAACGAGAAATTATTTGCCTACAAATGAAAGTCTGCCAAGTGGTTATCAAAGCTTGACTATGGTTCCAATTCCAATTCTCTGCCAGTCTCTTAATTACATATTTCTGTTCACTTAAGCTGACTTCTTTTACTGCCACATAATGACTGCAGATGTTCCACATAATATACCAAACTGTTCAAAAACAGAAGAGTCAACTAAAATTTTTTATTATAGTTTATACATTATGGTTACATAGCATTAAAAATTATGGTCTCGATACACAAAGTTTCTGCACTCTACCAACACCAAAGAATTTATGACACTCCACCACTGTTCTTGTGTTGCTACTGGAAAAACCTTTTTATCTTTAATAACTACTGATAAAAAGTACTAACATCACTAATGGACGGGTCAGATAGGAATAGAGGCTCACTTTGACACTAACCAGGGTGTCAGAAGAATGCTAAGTGTGAACTAATCTGTGTTCTCAAGCACAGGGGAGATGGTGGGGACAGAAACATATCTATATCCTCAACAACAAGGAAATACACAATGTTTCCACTCACAAACCTAGACAGTATTCCATGTCTTTAATGCTATTATTCAATGATCATCCCCAAATTCCCCAGAGAATTTATGGTATGCCTGCTGGAGGCAATGTAGTAGATTTTAATGGACAAGGTCCAGCCTGCAGGGCTGGGAGTGGGCAATCAATGTGACAGCCTTTAGGAAAAATATTTAGTTACTTGATCACTTGATCACTTCACTTGACATTCCATTATTCATCGAGTTGCTTGAGTGGGCGCTTTCCATTTGACCTTATCAGTGCCAGTGTAGCCCAATGGCATCTGCTTGCTTCAGGAATAAGAAGAGACTCAAACCGTTCATTCAAGGTCTTGATGAAGAAGTCTGACAATCTTGTAGGTGGGCGGCCATGCGATCTTTTAATGTGCAGTGGGATTCAGTTGGTAACGGCTCTAGTCCAGTTGTCTCCAAATAGCATTACATGTCCAGCTCATCTGATTTTCGATGCCTTGGCAAATGAGACAACGTCCGTGACTCTGGATTGTCAGCGGAGGTAGGAACTCCAGATTCCTTCTCTCACATGAGTGAGGCATGATATTCCAAGCATAGCTCTTTCATTTCCTCTTTGGGAGACCCGAATAGTGTTCTCATCCTGCTTTCGTAGGGCCCAGGTCTCTGAGGCGTATGTTAATGCAGGGAGAATGGTGGAGTCAAAGAGAGGTGCCTGGAGCCAGAGGTTCTTTGTCCTTTTAGCTATTTCTTTGATGCTTTTGAAGGTGTTCCATGGCACTCTCTTTCTCCTGTGCAGCTCAGGTACTAGGCCGTTCATGATGTTGAGTTCTCGACCGATGTACCATTACTGCTGCATTCAGAGATGTTTGTTCCTTTGAGAGTGAATAGGGCTTCTGGAACTAGTTCATTTTTCATGAACATAGTTTTGTTCAGATTCAGCTGTAGACCTACCTTCCACATTCACGATCAAAGTCAGCCAGCATTTGTGCTTTTTGGTTAATGTTTGGTGTTATTAGAACGATGTCATCAGCGAAGCGGAGGTGGTGCAGTTGCTACCATCTATCTTCACTCCCATTCCTTCCCATTCTAATTGTTGCATGTTTTCAAGGGTGGTGCTGAAGAGTTTTGATGAAATGGTATCACCTTACCAAACCTTTTTTTTGACATCAATGATCACTTCCTTGTAGAATGGTGAAATCCTGGTGGTGAATCCATAATACAGCTCACGACAGATCTTGATATATTGGGTTTGAACGCCCTGTTTGGCTAGAGCTTCGATGACCACTTCGGTCTCCACAGAATCAAAGGTTTTCTTTAAATCAATGAATGTGAGACAGAGCGAAATCTTGAACTCCCTACAAACCTCAATGAGCTTGGTTACTGTGTGAATATGGTCGATTGTGCTGAATCCTTTCCAGAAGTCAGCTTGTTTGCTTGGTTGTTCTTCATCTAATGTTCTGCCAATCCTGTTCAGGATGACTCGAGTGAACAGCCTGTAGATGACAGGCAAGAGGCAGATGGGGTGATAGTTGCTAATGTTGTGGATATCTACTTTCTTGAACAGTAGAACTATCCTGCTGGTTTTTCATTGGGAAGGCACCTTGCATTCAGACAGGTAGCATGTGAAGAGTCGAGCCAGTGTATTGATGAGTGCTGACAGCAGATTTTTCAGGTGTTTGGGTCTGACATTGTATGGGCTCGATGCTGTTTGCTTCTTTACCAATGAAATGGCATGTCGGATTTCAGAACAGAGAATGTTGGGAACAACAAATCCATCCTGTGGAATTTGGTATGTGGGCAGGTGGACGTGGCTATCAAAGAGATCCAAGTAGATGACATGGATAATATTCTCCATTGCCTTTCTGGAAGATGTGATATAGTCATCAGGACATTGGAGGGCAGTCATCTTGGTCTTATAGTTGGCAAAAGGACAGGTGGACATTGCAAAAGCTTTTCCCACCTTCTGCTTCACTGACCAGTATTTCTGCTCTTCTCTCTTTGAGGTCTTCCTTTATGGCTTCTCTGCATTGCTTTGCAAGCTTGGACTTTAGCATTTGTTTGCCTAAGGCTCACACCTTGCCATATTGGTGAATGAGCTTGAGAGTTTTTGAAGACAGGTGTACTTTTGTGGTTTTTTTTCGGCATTTTTCGCACAATCATGGAGGTGCTGAACCAGTCAGTTGTATTCTTCATCGATGTCATCAATAATGGCATCTTCCCAAGTTGCCGCAATGGTGCCAGAGTTCCCAGTGGTGGTGTTTCTGGTAATTCTCTTCTTAAACTTTGCAGCCTTTTCTCCCCATTCCGTGGAGTAGAATTTTTCATAAAGGAGACAGTGGTCTGATCCTGTTTGGAATTTTGGGACGATAGTGACATCAGTCATGCAAAACAATTGATTGACTATGATGTGATAAATTTCATTGTGGACCTGTCCACCAGGATATTCCCATGCCCAACATTTCGATTCAGCCTTCTGGAACTGTGCATTACCATGAATGGTCTTGGTGGACATGATGAACTCAGACAGTGTCTCACCCTGTTCATTCCACTCCAGACCATGGGTCCCGATGTGGAGTTCTTCGCTGATCTCCTCGGTCCTATCTTGGCATTAAAATCACCAACTATGATCTTGTAGAAGGTGATATCTTCTTCATAGAACTCCTCCAGTTCCATGTACAAGTTTTCAATTTCTTTTTCCTCGTATGTGGATGTTGGTGCATAGACAACAAAAATAGAAACTGCTGGCAGTGGGCCACATCCCTTCAAGTGCAATCGTCCTATCCAGTTTGTTAGGTATTCAAATGAATCAATGTTCATGGCCAGTTTCATGTTGACGAGGACACCAACACCACTGATGCCTTTTTTTGTAGCATGTCTGAAGAGCAATTTTTCTCTGGTGTCAAAATCAGCGTGATGCGATTGATGCCTTCTTGTTTTGGTCAGACAAATGATGTTGTACTTGATATTTCGTGCTTGGACTATCAGGTCCTCGATATATGCTTCTGATGCCAGCATACATGAATTAAAAGTACAGTCATTTTAGTCCTTCTTCGTTTCGGCAGCCTAGTTTGGCCTTGAGATTTCATCAGCCACTCTTTGTTCATTCTTCTTAGTCCTGCTGTATTAAGGGCTCTTTCAGGGTCGCGAAATAGATTTGTTATTATTGGTTTTGGCATATTGAATACATATCGGACAGCTTGCCAGGCTCTGCTGTGTGGGCGGTATACTTTCAGCAGCTTGCCAGGCTCTCTGAGAGGGTGGATAGAATAATCTAGGTAATTTGGAGATATCACATGGCCACTTCGCGACTGTGCGCAATGGGGAGAGCTGGTAGCTGTTCTGCTGGTGTATCTGCGTCTGTGGTTCAAGCATTCCTGGGCTTGAAATACCTTCTCCTGAAGGGTGGGTCTCTGAAGGGTGCATCTGTAGGCTGGGTCTCCAACGAGCTGATCTTGAGATTGGCTTAGTCTCTTTGGTGGAGTTCTGACAATTTGTGGAGTCTGGATGATGAAAATTGCTTCCAGCATAGTGTGGGGGTTCCTCTGGGTTTTTCTGAGGCTTTGTTGGGCTGGTGGGACTCGGGTCGGAAGTCACTCTCTGTCCCTGACCCCTCGTGGTCAGTGGAGTACAGGGAATGCAACTAGGAGAGTTGGTAGCTGCTCTGCCTGGTGTATCTGCATCTGTGGAGAGCAACTCCCAGCCCAAGTCCATCATCCCGATAGAGCCTCAGAAGAACCCAGAGGAACCCCACATCTTGCTGGCAGTGATTTTCATCGTCCAGACTCCACAGCTTGTCATAACCCCATTCAAAAGATTAATCCAATCTCAAGCCCGGCTGGTCAGAGAACCAGCCTGCAGAGACCCACCTTTCAGAGACCCACCCTTCAGAGTAAAGTATTTCAAGCCCAGGAATGCTCGATTTAGCTACATGCAAAAAATATCAAGCAAATGGGGCCAGAGCAATAGCCCAGCGGGTAGGGCGTTTGCCTTGCACACGGCTAGCCTGTGCCGGCCGGGTTCGATCCCCGGCGTCCCATATGGTCCCCGAGCACCGCCAGGAGTAATTCCTGAGTGCAGAGCCAGGAGTAACCCCTGAGCATTGCCGGGTGTGACCCAAAAAGCAAAATATATATATATATATATATATATATATATATATATATATATATATATATATATATATATATATATATATATCTCAAGCAAAAATAAACCTAGAACTCTTCCTGATGCCATGCAGAGAAGTGAAATCAAAACTGATTATTGACCTCTATATAAGACCTGAATCCATAAGATGAAAACAGACAGATAGATGTCTCCATGACATGGAAAGCAGAAACATCTTTAAAGTTGAAATCCCACTGACCAAGGAAGTGGAAACAAGCATAAACAAATGGGACTACTTTAAATTCAAAGCTTTTTGCACCTCAACAGAAATGAAGACCAGAATGCACATACAGGGGGAAATTATTTGTCCATCAATCATTTGACAAGGTCTTAATACTCAAGATATATAAAGCATTCATTGAACTTTTTTATCATTTAAAATTTTTTATTATACCACTGTGTGATACACAATTACAAAAATGTTAATTATTGGGTTTAAGTCATACATTGTTCTAGCACCTGTCCCTCCACCAGTGACCTATTCCCACTACCAATGGCCCCAACTTCCCTCCCTCCTCCCACAGCCTGCCTGTACAGTAGGCACTTTTCCTTCTCCTCTCCTCTCCTCTCCTCGCCTCTCCTCTCCTCTCTCCTCTCCTCTCCTCCCCTCCCCCCCTATCTGCCTCTCCCCTCTCCTCCCCTCTGTTCCCCTCCTCCCATCCCCTCCCTCCCCTTTCCTCCCCTCCCTTTCCTCCCCTCCCCTCTCCTCTCCTCCCTTCTCCTCCCCTCCCTCTCCCTCCCCTCCCCTCTCCTTCCTTCCCCTCTCATCCCCACTTCTCCCCTCTTCTGCCCTCTTCTCCCCTTCTCTCTCCTCCCCTCCCTTTCCTCCCCCTCCCTTCCCCTCTCCTCCCCTCCCCTTCCCCTCTCCTCTCCTCCCTCCCTTCCCCTCCTCCTCCCCTCCCCTCTCCTCCCCTCCCCTCCCTCTCTCTCCCCCTCCCCTCTCCTCCCTTCCCCTCTCATCCCCGCTCCTCCCCTCTTCTCCCCTCCTCTCCTTTTCCCTCCCCTCCCCTCCTCTCCTCTCCCCTCCCCCCTCCCCTCCCCTCCCCCTCTTCTCTTCTCTTCTCTTCTCTTCTCTTCTCTTCTCTTCTCTTCTCTTCTCTTCTTCTCTTCTCTTCTCTTCTCTTCTCTTCTCTTCTCTTCTCTCCCTCCTCTCTCTCTTCTCTCTCTCTCCCTTTTCTTGCACACTGTGCATTGTGGCTTACTCTACAGATATTTAGGGATTATCATGTAAATTCCTTTGTGTACATTCAACATTTACTTCTAGTCTGGCATTAATATTTCTCACAATTAGTAGAACACTGGTATATATTTACATCCCATTAAAAAAGCATTCATTGAACTTTGAAAGAAAAAAAGGCCAATCTCATAAAAATTGGGGAGAAGAGATAAAAGACAGTTTCTCAAAGATAAATCCAAATAGCTCTAAAATCACATGAAACAATGCTCTATATCACTATCCATCAGGTAAAGGCAAATCAAAACAATGATATTCCATCTCATACCAAAGAGACTGTAACTCTTCACTAAGAACAGCAACAGCCAGTGTTGGTGTAGGTGCAGGGGGAAAAGGGTCCTCACCAACCTTAGTGGGAATGTTGACTGGTTAACCTTTTCAGCAAACAATATGAACCTACCTCAAAAAAACTAGCAGTTGAGCTTTAACAAGACCCAACAATTTTACTCCCAGGAATATACCCAGAAAATGTATCTACATTCCTATGTTCATTACAGCTCTATTCACAATAGCCAAACATCTGAAAACAACCCATATGCACAAGAACAAACAAGAGGACAAATAAACCATGGTACATCCACCTAGCAGAAAATTATGTAACATTAAAAAATGAAGTCATGAAATTTTTTGGATATATGGATAGACATGGAAAGTACCATGCTGAATCAAATGAGTCAGAAGGATAGGGACATACAGAATTAATGCACTCATCTGCAGGATATAAACATAGTCGGAGAATAATACCCAAAGACAACAGAAATGAAAGCCATGAGGACTTGTCCATAGTAGAAAGTTTTCCATGAAAGGGGAGGGCAGTTAGGACAGAGAAAGACCCATTATGACAATGACGGTGGGAAGTGATCACTCTGGGCCAGATCTGGGTTCTGAATGAAGGTGAAGTGATATGCGTGAAACCCTTTCAGTAACAGTATTGCAAACCATATTTCCTAAAAGGAAAAAAGAA
Organism: Cryptotis parvus; assembly: GCA_021461705.1. Taxonomy (NCBI): domain Eukaryota; kingdom Metazoa; phylum Chordata; class Mammalia; order Eulipotyphla; family Soricidae; genus Cryptotis; species Cryptotis parvus. The sequence continues at coordinate 13,835 of JAJIBD010006952.1, read as the reverse complement.
AAGTGATGTCTGACATAGAGATGGGGGGGCATGCAGAAAGGGAAACTGGGGACATTGGTGGAGGCCAGTGGCCCCTTGAAGATATGGTGCTCAAACACTGTACAATTGAACATCATGAACAACTTTGTAACTTTGTACTTCACAATGAGTTAATAAAAATTTTTAAAAATAATATTCAGTGAAGGTATGTTAATGTTAGTAATCTTAAATTAACCATAAAATAGCCAAGGAGCTCAAGGGTTCTTGTCAGTTTATCTTCAAAGTCAGTTGAAAATGTGTTTTTTCTTTTTGTTTCCCCAAGTGGAACTTAGGTGATGCTGACTGGCTTTGTATTATGGGAAATTCCCCAATACCTTCTTCACAGTGTAGTTTTTTAATGTCTCTTTATTAAACACTTAATATTCAACATCTTATGTGTAAAATCTGTGTAATGGTTAATTTATGTATATTCTGTATATAATTATTGGAAGAGACATTTAAATTAAAAATGTTATGAGATTGTGGAAATCTGAAATTGTGATAGATTTTGAACTGTAAATGGTTTTATTTGTATTGAGAGGCACAGGTTATGGAAGGAGGCTAGTGCCCCTGATGGCAATGCTCTCAGAATGAGGCTGGAAATAGAGTTCTGCAGGCATCATGAAATTATCTGAACACATCAAAGCTCATCTCTTCCTTTTGTACATTACCACAGGACTCAAGGGCTTACAACAAAAGGCTGCCAGATCTATCTCATTTTCTCTTTTTGTCCTTTAGATTCTAGTACTACCATTTTTTTATTAGTTGCTGTGAAACTCGAAGCCAATGATTTCACTTTTTGTGTCCTTTCTTCTGACATGGATACTACATAATAGAACCATCAGTAGGATAATATTAAGTATGTACAAGTACCCTTTCAATTGTATAAAGGCACAAAAGAGCAGAAGTCATCATGTAACTCTGAAAATTGTCTGCATGCTCTAACACCAGGCAGTCTTATTCTAAACTGAAGATTTCTTTGTTGTCACAAGATTTCCTATTGCTGAATGATACAAGTTGATCATTTTTTGAAAACAGAGCCCTAAAATGCTTGTGCTTTACAAAATTAGATACTGGGAAAAAGCATATAGAAGCCTTTGGCTGCTATTATTCAAGTGGAACAGCAGTTGAGTCTCAATAACAGACTGGTCTTACCATTAACATGCTTCCTGTGACATCACCTGCTCTAATGAGCTGAAAAGAGATAATGCCTACTGTGAACTGTCTCTTCAGAGTCAGGAGAAAGGGATTTTGATTAAAAAAGGAAGATATGTCTGTGGATATATGGCCCTCTTCAATTAATTCTCAAACCCCATTCTAGTTGGCCACAAAAAAACCATAGTTCTTATTCCAAACTACTTAAAGGTAGTGTTTTATTCTGATAGGACTCTTTTGCACTGCATTAATCAGAATCAAAGAAGAAAGTGGACCCTCCTCTGAATCTAATCTTGTGGGAGATCACATGCACCAGCTCTGAAGTCCTTTTTAGAACTTCCTGAAAGAGGATGAGCTCAGCTGGAAATGACAGGGGAGGTCCTGTGTGACTCTGTAACAGCATCATTAAAAAGGAGTGTTTAATCTCTGCAATCCCTGACTTTAAAAATACCACCATTGTGTGAGCTGGAAGGCAGAAAGACAGAGCACTAAGAAGCTTATGCAGTGGAGACAGAAAGATGTGAAGGGACTTTTCTTAATTAAAAAGAAAAACTTCTTTGTGCCAAATCTTTCCCTTGGTTCTATTTTCCCCAAGGTTGTTGCCTCTCTATTCCTTACTGAACACAAAATACTTGACATTATGAACACCGTATGGTTTTCAGTTTGTGTGAAATCCCCCACCTTATCTTTCTGAAGCAGAGTTGCAAACAAGGGCATTCAATTAGGTAACTTATTGCTGTTATTATTTACTTGATCTTTATCTCCTTTGCAGGAACTGTAAACGGGGTAGCGTGAGCACAGAACTCTGAAGGAGAAAAGCTTGCTGCTATGTTCTTTCCTGCTGCATATCAGAGACTGAGTTGACTTCTCAGATACTTACCTCAGAAACTACCTTTCTTTCCCATGAAATTCATAACCCCATTACTATTGGTAGGACAGTAGCTTTTCTTTGAGATTTCACAGTTTCCAGCATGGAGCAGATGTAATAATAAAAAAAGTCAGAGGGCTCTTGGTGACACAATAACACTCTTTGGAGCCTAGTTGTGAGCCTGATCCAAGCCTTTGATGTGGTAGGGAGCACCTTGTGTTCAGGACATTGATATGAGCTTCATCCTCCTGAGGTCTGGGCCTCTAGACAATGATGAAACCTCAACTATGTAGTAGAATAGTGGGAGGATGGATGAGAAGATAAATGAAGGCCTTTTGTAAGCCACTTAAATTCCATATTAAAACCATGGGTTCTCGGGTTTGGACAGAAAGCTCAGTAGGGTGAGCACTTGCGCTATATGCAGAAGGCCCAGATTTGATCCCCAGCACGGCGTGTCTCCCAAGCATCGCTGAGAGCAACCCCTAAGCATGGAGTTGGAAGAAGTGTCTATGCACTGTTGGTGCAAGGACCACCTTCTCATAGCCCCAAAATAGGATCTTTTGGGGCTGATTGCTCTGGAGAATTTTAAAAGGCCTTTACAAATGGGTAAAGTTCCTTATTGGCCAGGAACAGAATTGCAGAGCTAAATTGACTCTTTCTACCTATACCTCAGGATCTGTAGGTGGCTTTTCCAAGTAGTTTGGTCTCAAGACTGAGCTCGGATAAGTGAGGTAATAAGAAACCATTTCCACTTTTCCACTTAAATATACAACAAAAAAATGCAGATTTTCTCACTTTCTAGCCTATTTTCCACCTCCTTATCTCTTACCACCATAGTAATTTCATTTAAATAAATAATCTCTTGATTTGGCCTGGAAAGAACAGGGATCAACAGGGTGGGATTAAAATCTGGAGGAATTGTTAGGACAGATGAAGTCATGAACTTGCCTATAAATGGATGGACATGGAGATTACATGCTGAGTCAAATTAGTCAGAAGGAAAAGGACAGAAATAGAAGGACTGCATTTATCAGTGATATATAAAAAAAATTGAGACTAATATCCAGGGCTAGACAAAACAGGATCCAGGAGGAACTGTCAAGGGTTGGAATCTACCACAATTGTATGGGAGGCAGAGGTTAAGCAAGACACAAAGGGATCAGTCTGCCAAATTGGAAATGGTAATGCTAAGCTAGAACTGAATATTGAAAGTAGAAAATAGGTATGCATTATAACCCTTCAAAATATGTTTTGCAAGATGCAATATGCAAAAAGAGAGAGAGGAGAGAGAGAGTGAAGAAACGTGACTGCCATAGAAGCAGGTGGCATGGGGTGCGGGAGGGAAACGGGATGTTGGTGGTGGGAAAGGGGCACTGGTGGAGGGATGGGTGCTACAACACTGTATGACTGAAATGCAACCATAAACGGCTTTGTAATTTTCTAACCCATGCTGATATAATAAAAAAAAAATCTGGAGGAAGGTACAAAGAAGGAAATGATTTGGTGACACGGAGAGGTCAATAGTACGGCTCTCCATTTCCTCCTGAGAAGGAAATAAACAAAATTTTAAAATATTTTAAAGTTACTTAAATATTTAAAGATACTGAATTATAGGAAGTTATAATAGTAAAAGAAAAATTCTCAATTTCCTTTGTGATAGCTGACATGATTATATTGGATTCAACGATTGCTGGTCTCTCAAAAATAATTTCATGTTGCTGAAAAATAAATACAATATATAAATTTTTCAATAAGAAAAAATAACACAAACAAAAACCACTTGTGTACCATAATCCAACATATCATTTATATTATTATAACTAAGAGGTGAGAAATATCATCAGAACTGTTTTTTTTAAGTCAATGGAAAAAAATAAAACAAAGCAACAAAAAGCACTGCTTTGTCTTCTCTCTACGGGCAGTGCTAGACCATATCTGCGGAGGGTGTGTGTGTGTGTGTGTGTGTGTGTGTGTGTGTGTGTGTGTGTGTGTGTGTGTGTGTTTTGCTCGTATATGCTTGTGGGGTTTATCTGGCAGTGATTGGGGGGTTAGTCTCATCTCAGTGCTGGGGGTCACTCCTGGTTCTGTGGTGGGGAACCATGTGATGGTGGGAATTGAACTCAGGTCTCCAGCGTACAAGACAAGTTCTTCAACCTATTTAGCTCTCCTTAGCTTAGCTGTTACTTCTGAAATCACTTTTCTCATGGCTCTTTTTGTCATTTAAATGTCTCTAAATGTCATTTGTCAGGAACTATTTCTCTTTTTACTCTATATTTTTTTCCTAGAGATTTCATTTAACCCCATTACTTTAATACATCTGTAAATTAGCAACCTTCTCAAATTTCTTTCTTTATCAAACCTCTCTTCCTCATTTTACATACCTGTTATATGTAATTATCTCATTCTAAATATATATGACATTTAAACAAAGTATCCAGTAATGAAATTAATCTCTCAAACTCTTAGCATGGCCTGCAGATCCCAACCATTGTTGGTTTCACACTTCCATTCTAGTCTTTTTATTTCCTTTTATCCTCTTTATAATTTAGACATGTAGTTTTCTCTTTTTGCACTGTAATAAGCAAGTATTTTTCCTATCCAATGGAAGCATACATTGCCAGAGTTCAAGTTCAGATTGTACTATTTATCAGTAGAAACTGAATATTAAGTCTGAAAATCATCACCCAACCAGAGAAAGTGTTAATTAAGATATAAAGAAATGTGATACTTATGTAACCAAGTTAGGAAAGGAATACTAATCTATTTCAGTTCAAATTAACTGGAGTCATTTAGAATTTTTTAAAAAATGGATAAAATAATGCCAGAGTGATAATACACTGGGTAGGGTGTTTTTCTTGCATGTAACCAACCTGGGTTCAATCTTCTGCATTCCATATTATCTACCACAAGTAAGCCTTGAAAACTGCAGGATATGATCCCCAGAAAAGTTCAAGAAGTTGGATAAAAGTCAGATATAATGGCTGTTTTCAAATAGCTGTCTTTCTCCTCTATGTGTACCGATAAATGTAATGACTTTCTTCCTATTTTTTTCCAGAAAGTCCTATAATGTTTGGACTATTACTGAAAATACATTTTGTACTGAAGAACTTAAACTGTCCACCTTAGCATACTACAAACTTAATTATTTTATAAAAATGCCCAGGTATCGCATATGCAGAAAGTTATTCATTGAAACAAGATATTCAACCAGCTGAATGCAACAAGCATGAATTAACACTGTTAATTAACCAAACAGTGAATTAACCAAACACTGAATTAACCAAACAGTGCTATTCAGAAATGCCCATCCAAAACTTTTATTTTAGCACTTATCATAAACAATAAATAAATTATATTTCAAGATGCAAAGTACATTTTATGATGTATTGTCTTTCCTATTGATGACATTCCTTTTACCACTGATTTTTCTTCACTAACTAGCCAAGATGAATTTAAAAAATGAATTTGAAAAGATAGCAACCTTAAAAATATCATTTCACTGTCTCTGCCTCAGGTATTCTCCCTGGGGGCTGCGGCTGGCCAGGCGGGTGCCTGGGGTCGTGGTAGAGCCCCAGGACTCCGCAAAGGTGGAACTACAACCCCCCAGAGGTCCGAGCAGAAGCGGAAGTAAACGGACATTTTGAACTCTCACACCGGCCTATCTCCACCTCAGGTATTCTCCCTGGGGGCTGCGGCTGGCCGGGTGGGCAGCCGCTCACGTGGCCACTTATTAATACAAAAGCTAGGAAATTCAACACCAAGGGAAGGTAATATCCTCAAGAAAAAGAAACAGTACGCTAGAGGATTCTATCCCTGAACACTGCAACACCATGGGAAAACAACGCAGATCCCCAGTTCGACGAACAGATGAAGAAATTAACCCTGAAGACTCAAAAAGAATGCAGACGTGCATAATCTCTCTGACAAGGAATTTAGAGAAGAAATTGGTAGGATGTTTAAGGAGCTCAAAGAAAAAATGGAGCACATGTCCAACAAAATACAGGAGAACATAAATGAAGCAGTTGAAAGGGCAGTCAATAAATTACGGGAGGAAATGAAAGCAGAAATGAGAACTATGCAAATAGAAATGTCATCGCTTAAAAACTCAGTAGATTAAATGAAAAACACAATAGGGGCTCTCAACAGTAGGAATACAGCAGAGTAAGAGAGAAGCAATGAGACTGAAGATGAGCTGCAGAAAGCACTCAGAGAACTACATAAGATGGAAAAGACCAGAAAATGGATCAGCAATGGAACAGAGAACAATGGGATGAAGACAGGCGGAACAACATAAGAATTATCGGAGTCCCAGAGGGACAGGAAAGTAACCCCAAGGAAATTAAAACAGTTAAAAACATCCTGGCTGAAAAGTTCCCCGAATTAAAGGACGAAGGCATCCAGATCCAAGAAGCCCGACGCATACCAGCAAGAAGAGACCCCAATAGAAAGACCCCAAGACACATCCTAGTCAAAGTAATGGATGCCATAAACAGAGACATAATTCTTCAGGCAGCAAGATCACAGAAGGAAATTGTATACAAAGGAGCAGCCATTCGACTTTCAGCATACTTCTCAGAAGAGACCCTCCAAGCTCGAAGGCAGTGGTGGGATATAGTAAAAAAACTCAATGAAATGAATGCCTCAGCAAGAATTCTTTACCCGGCTAAACTCTCACTTAGATCTGAAGGACAGATATACAACTTCTTGGATAAATAACAGCTTAGGAACTTTGTAAACTCAAAACCAACCTTAAAAGAAGGACTGAAAGATCTACTCTAAGACAAGACAAAACCCAAAAGAACAACCAACCTATACAGAAAGATGGCACAAAATCCCATGACAATAATTTCTCTCAATGTCAATGGTCTGAATAAGCCAGTTAGAAGACACAGAGTGGCAAAATGGATCAAAATATTGAATCCGAAAATCTTCTGCCTTCAAGAAACACACCTGAACAATCAGAGCAAAGACAGGCTCAAAATAAAAGACTGGAAAACAGTCCTTCACTCAAACAACCCATCCAAATAAAAAAAAAAACCATCCAAAAAGGCTGGGGTAGCCATACTGGTATCCGACAACATAGACTTCAGACTGAAGAAAGTCAGAAGGGACAGTGAAGATCACTTCTTAATAGTCAAGGGATATATATATATCAGGAAGAAATCACGCTATTAAACATATATGCACCCAACGAGGGGCCAGAAAAATTCCTAAAACAACTACTAATGGACTTCAAAGAAGACATTGACAGCAACACAATTGTAGTTGGAGACTTCAACACTGCTCTATTATCAACCCTGGATAGATCAACAAGATTGAATCTTACCAAGGAAATACTGGCCCTAAAAAGAAGAGATGGAAGAGGGATGGTAGACATATATAGGGCATTTCATCCCCAAAAAGCTGAATACACTTTCTTCTCCAGTGCACATGGAACATACTCTAAAATCGATCACATGCTGAGCCATAAATCATACCTCCATAAAATCAAGATGATAGAAACTGTGCCAACTATTTTTTCAGACCATGATGCACTGAAAATAGAAGTTAATTGTACACAAAAACGGAGACCAATACCAAGTAACTGGAAACTAAACAGCTCACTGCTGAACAACCAGCAAGTCATAAAAGAAATCAAAGAGGAAATCCAAAGATTCCTGGAAACAAATGGGACTGAATACACGAATTATCAGAACTTGTAGGATACAGCAAAAACAGTGTTAAGCGGAAAGTTTATAGCTCTTCAAGCATTCATCAGAAAAGAAGAAAAGGCCATCACAAACAGTCTGGTACCATCTCACACCACAGAGACTGGCACACATCCAAAACAGCAAGAACAACCGGTGCTGGCGTGGATGTGGGGGAAAAGGGACTCTCATTCACTCTTGGTGGGAGTGCCAACTGGTCCAGACCTTTTGGAAAACAATATGGGCATTCCTTCGAAAAACTAGATACTGAGCTCCCATTTGATCCAGCAATAGCACCCCTGGGAATATACCCAAAAGACCGAAAAACACATAGCAGAAACGCTTATCTGTACTTCTTTTTTTTTGTGTGTGTGTAGGTTTTTTTTTTTTTAAATTTTTTTTATTTTTACAATTACAAAGATATACAATTAAAAAGTTCATATTTGGGTTTTGGTCATACAGTGTAGCAGCACCCATCCCGCCACCAGTGCCCATCTCCCACCACCAACGTCCCCGGTTCCCTCCCCCCCTCCCCCCAGCCCTCCTCCATGGCAGGTTCTTTATTTCTTTCCATTTCTCTATCTTTCTCTTTTCCTTCCTCTCCAGACTATGGATTACAGAACATACATTAAAGGGTTGTCATGTGTATCCTTTTGCCTCTATTTAATGCTCAGTTCTAGGTTGGCATTAGTACCCTCACAATTGTTAGCACACTGTTCCATTTTCTGTCTTACCTAGCCTCTGACTCCCACACGTTTGTGATAATTTCCACCTTTCATCTCTGCACTATTCACAATAGCTAGAATCTGGTAACAACCTAAATGCCCGAGAACAGAGGACTGGCTAAAGAAACTGTGGTACATCTACACTATGAAATACTATGCAGCAGTCAGAAAAGATGAAATTATGAAATTTACCTGCAAATTTATGGACATGGAGACTATCATGCTGAGTGAAATTAGAAGGGAAAGGACAGATATAGAATGACTGCATTCATTAATAGGATATAAATAGATGCCAGTGTTTTACTAAATGTCGGAAATGGTAATGGCAGACTAAAACTCACCATTGAATATACACAAAGAGACTTAAGTGATAAACTCTAAATATCTGCAGGTCTAGTCACAATGTGTAAAAGAAGAGGGAGAGAGATGCAGAGACAGAGAGAAAGAGACAAAGACAGAGAGGAAACGAGGCTACCTGCTATTGAGGCAGCCTGGGGAGTGGGCGGGAGGGGTGGGGTACATTGGTGGTGGAAATGGAGCACTGGTGGAGGGATGGGTGCTGGAATACTGTATTACCAAGAACCAGTTATGAATACCTTTGTAATTGTATGTCTCACGGTGATATAATAAAAAAATTAAAAAAAAATAAAATGTAAAAAAATATCATTTCTCCCTGCAGTGGAAAAATTTTATCACCATAGTATTTAAGAGCCAGCCATGGAGGCTATTGATGATTTCAAATTTAGTTTAGAGATTGCAAAAGTAAACCCCAAGTGATCTTAATTTACTACTTAGGTGTGCATTTTGGGTGAGTAAACCCTCAGTATAAAACACATGACAGCATAAATTTGAGAAGATAGTTTCTCTGAGTTTCAAATTTTTTCTGACAATGTTAGAGTCTACTCACAGGGTGCAGCTTTAAATAACCTTGCCCATCATTGTAGAATTCAGCTTCGGTAAGGGTTAACACATTAAAGAACTACATATAATGATGTAAAACTTTCTGTCCTCCCAATCTCACTTATTTGAAAAGAAAAATGCCTGTGGTATTCATAAGTTATAGTTGATGATTCCATTGATTTCCCAAAGGATGTGGGTGTTCTGGAGGGAAATAGGTTTATTTTGTCATGCTTTACTTGAGAGTTTAGTGACTTTGGCATTAGTTCTTTTGTCAGTAATCTAGGTTAATTTCCTCTTGTCACAGAATTCTGGAACTATTACGCACCACACAGTTTCCACTTAGTTCCTTTTCAAAGAGACAAACACTCTTTGTACACTTATATTGTTTCTGGGAAAGAAAGTACTAGTTTATCCTTCCTTTCTTTGAGTAAGAATGAATGTAAGAATTCACTAACATATGCCACATACCACACATGGGTTTTAAAAAAAGAGGAAACATTAATGATAAAAATATATAAATATTTCTGGGGCTGGAGTGATAGTACTGAGGGTTGGGAGTTCGCCTTGAATACAGCTGACCCTGGGTTGATCTTCGGCATCCCATATGGTGCCCCGAGCACCGCCCAGAGTAGTTCCTAAGTGCAGAACCAGGAGTTACCCCTGAGCATCGCAGGGCGCGACTCAAAAAGAAAAAAAAACCTTTTTTTCACTCGTGTTAGGGAGGAAGTATACACACAGGATAAGTAAACCACAGGGGCCAGGAGAAGTAAGAATGTAAAGACTGGAGAGCAGGAATGCTCACATGGAGCACTAGGGGAAAGTCTTTTAATATTCCACATAGTGATCAAGAACTACAGACTTGAGAAGGTGACCTTAGTAAATGCATGAAGGACGTGAATAGAAAGTCATACAGACATCTGGAGGAGGGAGGTTCTCAGAAGAGAAAAAAAATATGAGATCAAAGGCTGAGACGTGGAAGACTGAGTGGTGATGGAGAGATAATGACAAGTCATAGTGGTTGGGGCAGAACAAAGAGTGTGTGGAGAGGAGTGCCAGAGAGTCTTAAAGGATAGAAGGATGTTGTCAGAGCTCTAGATTTTAATTTCAGGAAAATGGAAAACAACCAGAGAGGATGTTTTTTTCCTAATTATTTTCAAATATGAAGTTCTTAAAAATTGAAATGAAGTTACTTTACAAGCCTGTATATGTTTTAGGAGCACAACCTCACACCTCTTCTAAATATATGTACCTCACCTGTCTCCAGAGGAGAGTATTTCAAACCCAGGAATGCTTGAGCCTCAGACACAGGTACACCCGGCAGAGCAGAAACCAGCTTTCCCGTTCTGCGCGGGCCGCTGTGCGGCCGCACAATTTACCTCCAAACTACCACAAATATTCTACCCACCCCCTCTGAGAGAGCCCCACAAAGCAATGAGAATATAGTGCCCGCATGGCAGAGCCTGGCAAGCTGTCCGATGCGTGTTCGATATGCCAAACCCAGTAACAAAAATGTTTATTTTCCTGACCCGAAAGAGCCCTTAATACGGCAGCAGTAAGAAAGGCAAACAAGCAGTGCCTGATAAAATTTTACGGCTGTCCTAGGCTGCCAAAACGAAGAAGGACTAAAATGACTGTCTGTACTTTCAATGCACGTACACTGGCAACGGAAGCATATATTGAGGATCTGATGCTGCAAGCAAGAAAGATCAAATGCGACATCATTGGTCTGACTGAGACGAGGAGGCGTCAGTCGCATCATGCTGTATTTGACACCGGAGAAGAATTGTTCCTTGGAACATGTGATGAAAGAGGCATCGGTGGCATTGGTGTCCTTGTCAACACGAATATGGCTGTCAACATTGATTCATTTGAATGCCTAACAAACCGAGTAGGACGATTACACTTGAGGAGATGTGGCCCACTGCCAGCGGATTTCTATCTTCATTGTCTATGCACCAACATCCACATACAAAGAAGATGAAATTGAGAAATTCTACATGGAATTGGAGGAGTTCTATAAAAAGATCACACCTTCTACAAGATCATAGTCGGTGATTTTAATGCCAAGATAGGACCGAGAAGATCGGCTGAAGAACTCCACATCGGGACCCATGGCCTAGAATGGAACGAACAGGGTGAGAGACTATCTGAGTTCATCATGTCCACCAAGACTATTCATGGGAACTCACAGTTTCAGTAGGCTGAAGCGAAACGTTGGACATGGGAATCTCCTGGTAGACAGTTCCACAATGAAATCGACCACATCATCTTCAATCGACGGTTTTGTCTGACCGATGTTGCTGTCGTCCCCAAATTCCAGACAGGATCGGACCACCGTCTCCTTCGTGCAAAAATTCTACTTCCCCGCAACGGGGAGAAAAGGCTGCAAAGTTTAAGAAGAGAACTCCCAGAACGACCACCAACTGGGAACTCTTTAGCACCATTGCGGCAACATGGGAAGATACCATCATTGATGACATCGATGAAGAATACAACCGACTGGTTCAGCACCTCCATGATTGTGCGAAGAATGCCGAGAGAGAGAAAAACACAAAAGGACGCTTGTCTTCAGAAACTCTCGAGCTCATTCGCCAACGTGGCAAGGCGCGAGCCTCAGGAGACCAAATGCTAACGTCCAAGCTTGCTAAACAGTGCAGAGAAGCGATAAAAGCAGACCTCAAAGACAGAAGAGCAGAAATACTGGAAGATGCAGCAGAAGCCGGGAAAAGTATTCGCGACTGCCCGCCTGTCCTTCGCCAACTATAAGACCAAGATGACTGCCCTCCGACGCCCTGATGGATCTATCACATCTTCCAGAAAGGCAATGGAGAAGATTATCCAGGACTTCTACTCAAATCTTTTTGATAGCCACATCCACCTGCCCACATACCAAATTCCACAGGATGGATACGTCATTCCCAACGTTCTACCTTCTGAAATAAGACATGCCATCTCATCGGTAAAGAAGGGAACAGCACCAGGCCCAGACAAAGTCAGACCCGAACATCTGAAGAATCTGCCATCGGTGCTCATCAATACACTAGCTCGGCTCTTCACACGCTACCTGTCCGAATGCAAGGTGCCCTCCCAATGGAAAACCAGCAGGACAGTTCTACTGTTCAAGAAGGGAGACATTCATGACATCGGCAACTATCGCCCCATCTGCCTGTTGTCTGTCATCTACAAACTGTTTACACGAGTCATCCTGAACAGGATTAGCAGAACACTAGATGAAGGTCAACCATGCGAGCAAGCAGGTTTCCGGAAAGGATTCAGCACAATCGACCATATCCACACAGTAACCAAGCTCATTGAGGTTTGTAGGGAGTACAAGATGCCGCTCTGTCTCACGTTCATTGATTTACAGAAAGCCTTTGATTCTGTGGAAACTGAAGCAGTCATCGAAGCCCTAGTCAAACAGGGTGTTCAAACCCAATACATCAAGATCCTTCGTGAGCTGTATTATGGATTCACCACCAGGATCTCACCATTCTACAAAGAAGTGATCATTGATGTCAAAAGAGGGGTTCGACAGGGTGATACCATCTCACCAAAACTCTTCAGTGCCACCCTCGAGAACATCATGAGACAATTAGAATGGGAAGGAATGGGAGTGAAGATAGATGGTCGGCAACTACACCACCTCCGCTTTGCTGATGACATCGTTCTAATAACACCAAACATTAGCCAAGCGGCACAAATGCTGGCTGACTTTGACCGAGAATGTGGAAAGGTAGGTCTACAGCTGAATCTGAAGAAAACTATGTTCATGAGAAATGAACTAGTTCCAGAGGCCCCATTCTCTCTCAATGGAACAAACATCTCTGAATGCAGCAGTTATGTGTACCTAGGTCGAGAAGTCAACATGATGAATGACCTAAAACCTGAGCTGCGCAGGAGGAAGTGAGCGGCATGGAATGCCTTCAAAGGCATCGAAGAAATAGCTAAAAGGACAAAGAACCTCCGGCTCCGGGCACATCTCTTCGACTCCACCGTTCTCCCTGCATTAACATACGCCTCAGAGACCTGGGCCCTACGAAAGCAGGATGAGAATGCTATTCGGGTCTCCCAGAGAGGCATCGAAAGAGCTATGCTTGGAATATCACGTCTCACTCAAGTGAGAGAAGGAATCCGGAGTTCTGACCTCCGTCGCTATTCCAGAATCAGGGACGCTGTCTCGTTTGCCAAGGCATCGAAAATCAGATGGGCTGGACATGTAATGCGATTTGGAGACAACCGCTGGACTAGAGCCGTTACCGACTGGATCCCACGGGATGTCAAAAGATCACGTGGCCGCCCACCTACAAGATGGTCAGACTTCCTTGTTAAGACCCTGAAGGAACGGTTTGAGGCTCTTCATATTCCTGAATCAACCAGATGCCATTGGGCTACATTGGCACGTGATAGGGTCCAATGGAAATGTTACTGGCGCCCGCTCGAGCAAATCGATGAGTAACGGGATTCAAGTGATCAAGTGATCAA
>JAJIBD010006951.1:0-108867 GCA_021461705.1 Cryptotis parvus | reverse complement strand
GGAAGGAAGGAAGGAAGGAAGGAAGGAAGGAAGGAAGGAAAGGAGAGAAGGAGAGATGTGAGGGGGAGGAAGGAAGGAAGGGAAGATGAAGGGAAAGAAGGAAGAAAGGGAGGGAGGGAGGGAGGGAGGGAGAGAAGGAAGAGTGAGGGAGGAAGGAAGGAAGGAAGAAAGGAAGGTAAGAAGGAAGGAAGGCAGGGAGGGGGAGGGAGGGAGGGAAGGATTAAGGCAGGCAGGCAGGAAGGAAGGAAGGAAGGGAAGGAAGGAAGGAAGGAAGGAAGGAAGGAAGGAAGGAAGGAAGGAAGGAAGGAAGGAAGGAAGGAAGGAAGGAAGGAAGGAAGGAAGGAAGGGAAGGAAGGAAGGAAGGAAGGAAGGAAGGAAGGAAGGAAGGAAGGAAGGAAGGAAGGATGGATGAAGGGAATCCTGAGCAAATCCTGTCCACAGAGTCCAGGGGCCTGAGTGTAGCTGACTGGGGTGAAGGAGGGAGTGGCCGGGCTCGTGGTAGATTTGGGAGTCCCGGAACAGACGCCAGATGTGAGCAAGTCCGTCATTCCTGGCTCACCTCAGCACAGTCAGTCCAGGAAACTGGGCAGGTGTGGGAGGCCCACCTGGGACATGCTCAGACATGGGGTGATGGGGTGGAATGGCTTCTTTGTAATTCCTAAGAACTTACGACTCCAGACCCTGACAGGAACAAGGGGAAGCTGAGTGCCCACAAGTCGGGCAGGTGTGGCCAGGTGCTGGGCACATGAGCTCCTGACCACCACATATGGACACCTGCCCTCGGGAGCAGGGGGCTGGGGGGCCGTGGGGACTGGAGGCTCTTCCTAGCATGGCCCCTTCTGGGCAGAACCTCTGCCGGCCAGAGCAGGGGAACGGCAGCCCCTGAGGGCAATGGAGGCTGTGGGAGGCAGGTGCTTCTAGCACTTTCTGCTCTTCAAACCACTTCTGAGGCCTGGGGACTGCAGGGAAGGCCACTAGGGTACCAGGCAGGTGGGTGGGCTTTGGTCACCCCAGGACCACAGGGCTGGCCAGGAGAAGCAGCAGAACTGGACCTGACCCACTTTACCCAGAACAGCCGTGGGCAGCAGCAAATGGACACACACCTCTGGGGCAGGTGCCAACGTCCCCTCTGGGCTGCCTGATCCCTTGCGACATCCATTCCAGTGGACCAGCGCAGCCCCCACCCGTGTCCCCCGCCCAGAGGCCATGCTGCCGTTGGAAGCCCAGTTCTATTTCTGAAGCACCTATTTATAGACGCCTCCTGAGGACCCGCCTCGCAGTCTATTTTCGGGGTAGAAGCTCTCCCTGACACAGAACCTGAACCCGCCTGGCTCTGCTCCTGCCCCGATTTCTCGCTGAGGAGACGCCAGGGAGCTGGTGGGCATTTTGGGGGCAGAATCTCAGGGCAAGGCGTCAGCGGAACCCTCCTCACCTGCTCTCTCAGGAGCACCCGTGCCCCCACTCCCTCAGGACCCCCCGACCTGAGAACCAGCATGTCTGGCCCTGCCTTTGCTCTATTTCTCCTGAACGCAGCTGAACTAGATGCCCCTTATCTGCCTGCCTCTTGGAGCCTCAGGCCTCCCCCTCTGCTGCAGCAACAAGCCCCCGGAAGGCCTGGATCCATCTCTGTTCTGGGGCGGTCATGGCACTTTGGAATCATAGTCTGGGAGTCCCAGAGCAGCCTGGAAGATGGGTGATTTTTGATAGTGGATAGTCACCCCCATCTCTGGATCCCTGGGCCCCAGAGACTCTTCATTTGGGTGACAGATATAAGGCCCCCTGCCCTGAGGCCACAGCTGTGCAGACAGGAAAGCAAAAGCCCCTCCAGTTTGGGGGCTTGGAAAGCTATGAGAAGGTGCTGGTGAATGGTCAGTGGGAAATTGGGGGGGGGGGTGCAGGGAGTGGAAGTGAGCTGCAGGGAGAGAGAAGCCCACCAATCTCGGGGTGTGGGAAGGAAGGTGAATGTGGGGTGCTGGAGCCCAGGGCCCTCAAGCCTGCAGACACCCCTCAGGCTCGCCAGAGACAAGAAGGATCAGGGCAAGCGACAGTACAGTGGTGAGGACGCTTGGCCTCACACATGCCGGAGTGACCCAGTCTCGATCTGAACACCACATATGGTCCCCAAGCCCACCAGGAGTGAACCCTGAGTGCTGGACCCAAGTAAGCCCTGAGCACTGCCAGGTGTGGCCCACAAAAAAAAAAAAAAAAAAGAAAAAAAAGGAAAAAAAAAGAAAAAAGAAGCAACAACTGCTTTGAAAATGGGGCCAAGCGCTGAATAGACGCACCTGGAAAGCTGAATCGATGCGTCCCCAGGCAGACACACACACAGCCAGCAGACATGTGGATTGATCCCGCACTCACTGCAGGGGACGCGCCATCAGGCCCTGAGCCCATGGGAAGCGCTCAAGTCAAACAAAATGACTCAGAAATTCTCAGGGCCCAGTGCCCGACTCCAGGCACTCAGCTCAGCCCCCAAATATAAAACAGATACATGTGCCTTGGGCGGCCCAAGCACCCCTCAGTGAGGTGGAGAAGGGGGTCCTGGCAGGGCACAGCACCGGTCTCCAGCAGGACAGGGAAAGACACCACTGGGCCCTCGTTGGGAATAGACTAAATAGCCCAGAAGGCAGGGTAAGGGGTGGTAAAGCAGGACAGGAGGGACCCCCTGGTCTCTGTCTGGCGACCCTAAAACTAAAATAGTGCCAGCACGCAGTGTCGCCCCAGTGAGGACCTAATTAAGGCTATTTTTCATAAAGGCCCGTATACTTAGCTATTAAGAGAACGAAACCCACCTGGTCTTGGATCCCCAACTCCTCAATGGCGCCCCATAGTGAGGGGTCTCAATGTTCCTAAGCCCTCCAAGACCAACGGAATGTTTCTTGGTGACGCCAAGGAAGGGGAGAAGGAGCCTTGGCCCTTGCTGAGGGTCCGAGGCAGGGAGGCTGGAGGAAATGAGGAGGGACACGCGAGTGAGTCTGGCCCCTTCACCCACAACCTCATCCAGCAACTCACGCGCCAAGGAATGTGCTATGGACCTTGCGCCCACACTCTCCCTGGGCCTCAGTGGGGTCCCGCCACCCGGCTCAGCGCTCCTGCCTGCTGCACCCCAGCCTCTGGCCCCGCTGCCAAATCAAGACCAACACCCGACTCGGCAAGGGCATGGAGCAGAGTGTGGCAGCTGGTGTGGGTGGACAGGCGGGCAGACTGACCAATAGATGCTGTATAGATGCTGTCCCCAGCATCCGCCCACTTGGCTCTGCTGATGCCCTGTGAAACTCAAGACCCCAGAGGTGGCCAGGCCCTCTGCAGGGAGCTGGGTGAGGGGTGAGGGACACGGCCCTCTCCTGGGGACCTTTGTGGGGGCATGTCTCCGGGTCTGGCTGCACTCAGCAAATGTGCATGCGGCCACCCCAAAGGGCAGCGTAAAACAAGTAGGGGAGGAGTCTCATGCTTGGTCATGGGGAGCAGACACACCCCAAGAAGAGGTTCTGTGGGAACCTGAGGAAGATGAGAGAATGCCCAGGTCCCTGGTGGGGGTCAGCAGCCCCGACACAACCCAGGGCCGTGGTCAGAAGCTTCCTGTGAACACATTTAAGTTTCAAAAACAATGGACCTTGGGAGAAAAACTTAGTGTGATACAGCATGAGGGGGCCTGAGGCCGGGTGCATCCCCTCACCACACAGGGGGCCTAGGGCCTCTGTGAGGACGCCCTGAAGAGCACCCCTTTCCCTCACCTCAAAGGTCCATGTCCAACCTTCCACAGCTGGGACACGGCCACCTCTCAAGGGACTGTCTCACAGGGCATACGGGGCAGCCACTCAGGAGAAGTGTCGCCTGCAGAGTGCTGAGCTGAGGGACGCACGGCAGGCTACCCCCCAACAGCAGGGACACGGGCTCTGGGGGCCCTTGGCAGGGTCCTTGTTAGCTGGGCCTGAGCTCTAAGGAAGCTAGACAGGCCCCTCCATTCGGCTTTTCCTCTTTCTGCCTCGGCCGCCTTCTGTCCCCTTCTAGCATTTTCTTTGACTCTTTCAAGTGTGTGGCGTTAAATGTGCCCAACATACAAGCAGGAGGACGTCCAGGTGCTGAGAGGGGGGCTTGCCCTCTCCCTCTTTTGGCCCATGAGGGGCCCCCATCTCCCCCTCAGACACCGGGGAAGGTTTGGAGTAGAAGCCGAAGCCCTCCTCGCCACCCCCCACATCAGCCCCTTGCTCAACACTCCTCCCATTTGCTGAAATTCTGATCCTGCCACAGCGGGGGCACCATTATTCTGCCCGATTAGTGCCACCTGCAGAGTCGAGGCCCTAACAGCTTCCCGCCCTGACAGCCCTTCTCTCTCCAGGTTCCTGACAGATGTGAACACTCAGCCACCACGCCTGCTATAATCTGTGCCTCACCCCAAAGGACAGCCTTGGTCACACTGTTTAAGAGGAAGGACAGCTCAGAGAGGGGCAGCAAATCACCCAGAGTACCACAGCATAACGGAGAACATTCGAGTCTGGCGCCCAGGCTCCACGTGCAGATGATCCCCCTCTCCATCGTACCTTCCGGTTCCTCTATTCTAACTATGAATTCATTCCCACCCAGTCTCAACCCATCTACCCACCCAATCCCGAGCTATGCACCCAGTTATTCATCCAGCCACTCGGTCACTCACTCTTCATCTGTCTATCCATCAACCAGCCATTCATTCATTCATCCACCCACCTATGCATCCACCTGTGTTTCACCCACCCAATCATCCATCCAACCATCCACCCAATCACCCATCCACTCCCCCACCCTCCATCTATCTTCCCACCTATCCACCATCAGTAGCTCCTTCCATGCACCATCCAACCAACCACCCGTCCACCATCCACTGATCCTTCCATCCTTTCTGCCATCCACCCACCCATCCACTACTGATCTGCGCCTCTACTATTCCAGATGCTAATGAGTTCAACAGACCAATAGACCCCATGCCCAGAGCTCACTATCCTAGAAGGAAGAGAGTCCTACGCAGAGTTTAGTCAAGTTAGGGAAAGAGAAAAAGTGATCAGGTTTGAGGTCAGGAGTTTTGCCAGGGAAGTTGGGGCAGGGCCCCTGGAAAAGTGATATTTCAGTTGTGTCACATAAAAATCGGGATAGAGGCGGGAAGAGGCCAGTTGGGAAGCAGGCTGGTGTGGAGGCTGGTAGGGGCAGGGGGGTGGGGGGAAGGGCGGGCTCCTCACTGACCTGCTGGGCGGTGAGGGATGGTCTGTGTCTGCAGAGCTTCCAGGGAAGGACCGTACTGTGAGCAGGTCCCTCCTGACTCACAGAGAGACACAGGATTCAAGGCCAGAGGCCAGAGTGCATGTGGAGGCGGGGAAGGGAGCCTGAAGCCTCTGCCTCATCTCTGAGGCCCCCACACCCTGCCTGTCTCATGCCATCTCTACGGCCCTGCCTGCACGTGGGTGCCCGTGTCTCCTGCCCTGGCCCGACTGGAATGATCTGGACACTCCGCCCACTCCAGGCTGCAGAGCTGACCCCAACCAAATGCTGAGAGCCTGTCCCAAGCCCCGGAGACAGGCCCCCATCACCAGCTGAGCATTGCACCATGATCAGACCACCAGTCACCCCAGTGTTGGCACGCAGACATATTCCCAGAGGCAGAGGTCCGAATCTCGCCCAACTCTTACTGGCCCAGATATTCTGTCAAATACCCTGTGCCTCAGTTTCCCCATCAGCCTACAGGACTTTGCCATGTGTACACAGAACAGCCACCAGGGCAAAGTCCGCTGTACGGGCCCAGGGGCCACACCCATGTCCAGGCCCAGTCCCCAGGCCAGGCTTCTGGACGCACTAAGCGCTTCCCACACCCTGGACCCCCAATTTGTCCCAGCAAAGTGAGGCTCCCCAGAGAGGGTGGGGGAGGGGGCACAGGAGTCAGCAGCAGGATAGGGCAGAGGAAGGGACCCACCAGGCTGGCAGGAGAGGAAAGCCCGGCAGGGGGAGACTGGTACCAGCAGCAGCACTGGGCGGGGACCAGGTCTCACCTGTCCTGCCCCATCGTGGTGGCCTCAGAGACACCCCCCCCCAGTCTCAGCAGGAAGTGGGGGGTGTGGACAGTTCATGGTGGGCTCTGTCCAGAGGGAGGGGGAGGGAGCCGGCGGCAACCCCTCAGGTGGCCCGCCCCTATCGTGGGCACAGCTGCCCAGACCCCCTGGACTTCAGGGGTCCGTCCCCTATGCTGGCACAGCCCGCGGTGCCATCAGGCAGGGACAGTGGGGGAGTGCCCATCTCAGGCCCACCGGAGTTTGACTTAATTCTCTCATTTCCCAGCTGTGTGCCCGTGGATACACCCCTTAACCTCTCTGAGCTCCTATGATAGGTCAGAGCTGCTCATTCAACCACCACGTCCTGAGCCCCTGAACACTGGAGTCCGAGTCAGCGGACAGCTAGTGTCTGAGCTCCTGGAGCTGAGTAGACCCGTGGGAGGGAGGGCGTGCCTGGGGCTGGGGGGCAGCTACTCTAGGTGAGGTCAGGGGCCGGAAGCAGAGGATAAGGAGTCAGGAAGGCCAGAGTCCCCACAAGGGGCTGGTCACTGCTGTGGCTCAGGAACACTGTGGCTGGATTTGGATCGGGCCCCAGCAGGCCCCGGGGTATATGACAGGTGACTGCCCCGTATCCTGGCTCTGCTGCATCCCACAGATGGGCACAGCGCCCATGGCCGACTCAGTGGGGGCCCTCCGGTGGTCTCTGTGTGCCCAGGGACGTTCAGGGTGCACAGTGCCCATGGGCCGCACATGGCTCCACTCTGGGGGTGGCAGCAGCCTCTCCTGCTCTGGGATGGGCCTTCCCTGAGACTGTGGGCGGGCAGCATACCCCATTCATGTCTAAGCCAGGCCCCCGGGGGCCTGCGCCCTGGGAGGAGCCCCCCAGAGCCGCAGCTGGCAGCGAGAACCTCTCAAGCATGGAAATCTCCATCACGGGAAGTGTCGGCTGCTCGGAGACACCGAAGTCGTCTGCCACACACACCTGCGAAGGGGGAGGTGGCGGAGAAAGGGGCCCCAGGGACAGCTGCCATCTGGTGAGAAGGCTCCCAGGGACCAGAGAAGTGCAGGGCGCAGGCACCGGGAGGGAGCTGGGGGGCTTGGATGACCTTCCTCTTGACTCCGCTCTGCAAAGGCCACTCTGACACTGTCCAGGCCCCGCTGGACACCCTCTGCGGCAAGGGAAGCAGGGCCCCAGCAGCCCACCCGCAAGGACTGTGAGGGCAGAGGGGGACAGAAACTTGGTCTCTGTCACGCTGGACTGTGTCAGCCTCCCAGCCCTGGCCTCTGGTCCCCAGATGCCTCAGCCCTGTGCCGACGCCCCCCCCTGAGGTCCTCTCCCCGGCAGGTCCCCTGCCCAGATGTCCCCTCTTGGCACTGGATGGTGTGGAGGTCACCTCCTTTCTACATGTGGGCTCAGCATCTGATGGGAGAGGGGGCCGGCCGTCACTTCTCCCTCTGATCCAGCTGTGCAGGGAAGCAGGTGACAGCAGGTGGCACCCAGCCCCAGGGCCTGGTTCCCTGAACCTCTCCTGAGACCAGACCAGCCTATTGGCTCTGTGGCTCCCTGCCACTCGGGAATCTGAGCCTGGCTGCTTGTCTGGGAGCCCCCACCCCACTCTGTCTTCTCAGCCTGGGAATCAGGGGTGCCGGCATGCCCCCTCTCTCCCTGGGCCCACCATCTTTGTCTCACTGCCTCCAGCCCAGTTTGGTATCTGTGTTTCTGTCCCCGTGCCTGTGTGTGACTCCTCTCTGCCACCCTCGGTCCCTCCGCCGCTTCATCCCGAGTCCTCTGCCTCCCTCTCTGCTTCATTCTGTGCACCCCAAACCAAGCAGCTGAGAATGTGCCCCAAGGTCACTGCTGCACCAACCACCCCCAAATCTGCCTGGGTCCGTGGGAGAGCAGCCCCACGCTCAGTCCTCATCACCCGGTCAGGCCCTGTTTGGGGCAGGAAACTAAGGCTGGGGAATGAGAAGGCGCCCACAGTGCAGACTGGGGTGAGGGCCAGGATCTGCCTCCTCGGCTGCTTCTTGCCTTCCTTTGTGTAACTGACGAGAGAGCCTGAGTTAGGACCCCCAACCTCCCACAAGAATGGCTCCTGATTTCTGGGGTGTCCCATTAGGGCCAGCCCCCCCCCCCCAACCACAACACCCCCCACACACAAAACCACCCCAACCCACACACACACCCAATACCCACCACAACCACCACACACACCACACAAAAAACCCACACCACACACACACACCTCACCACCACACACCCACACCCACACGCTGACCATACCCACCACACTACACATCTCATCACCACACACTCCCACATCTTAGCACAAACACCTCACCACACACACACACACACACACACACACACTTACACACACACATCACACACCTTACCATCACACATACACACACACACATGCACACACACACGCTACACACACACACACACACACACACACTGTATCACCACATACTTCCCACATCTTAGCACAAACACCTCACCACACACACGCACACACACACACACACACCCTCCTCACATCTCAACACACTCACACCCACACCTACCTTACCACACACAGGAGCTCCAGAGGACCATCAGGCAGGTTCTGTTCCTCTTGTCCTGCCCACAGCAGTGGTGAGGGTCAGTCGGAGGACAGGGGTCAGCCTCCCACTCACCTGAGTGCTGCCCTCTCCCATTGACTACCCAGCTGATAGGTCCATCTTCCCTTCTAGAATCTTCAGGGTCCTCTGCTGTCCCTAAGTCATTGTAACTCCCCATTCCTTCATTCAGGAGTATTTATTAATGTCCATTATATGCAAAACACCATCAGGATGCAGCAGTGAGAGGGACAGGGTGCTCCCCCTGGGCGAGGAGGGGCCTTAACTAGTGAGGCAGAATCAGCCCAGACAAATACTCAAGCAGAAAGTGCAAAAGCCGGGGCCCTGGGGTGACCAGCCAGAGCATGCGGGGCCTCAGACGTGGCTGGGGAACCTGGAACTCCGCTTTCCCAGGCTAAGCTGACCATGGGGCTCCCAGGAGGACAGATGGGTTTTGGGAGTGGGCCCATCACCTCTGGGGGTCCGGAAGAGCCGGATGAGACTCGCCCACCACACTAGCCACCACCTTCGCTGTCCGGACACTGGGATACTACCTCACGACCAGATTAACAGAGCAAAACCAGTTCGAGGCCCAGGTCGCGGCCACGGCCGCGCGGTCCATCAAAATAGTGGAAACAGTAATGTCCTTTAGTGCACTGTATTCTATGATGTGCAGGAAAGTTTGGCGGGAGGGAGAGCTAGAGAGGAGAGAAAAAGACATACAGAACCCGCCAAGTAGTTGAGGTGTGGGGGGGGGGGGGGAGGTGGGGACATTGGTGATGGGAGATGGGTTTGGGTGGAGGGATGGGTGTTGGAACACTGCAGAACCAAAACTCTACATGAGCATCTTGCAATTGTATGTCTAAAAGTGGTGTAATAAAATTTGGGAAAAGAAAAAAAAAAGAAAATGATTTGGGAATTGGTAATGCCAAACTGGAACTGAGCATTGAATATAGGCAAAGGGATATACATGATAACCCCTAAATATATGTATTGCAAACCACAATGTAAAAGAAGGGAGAGGAGGAGGAGAAGGAGTAAGAGGAGGAGGAGGAAGAGGAGGAAGGAAGAGAGGGAGAAGGAGAACAAGAAGAAAAGAAATGCTTGCCATAGAGACACTGGTCTTGGGAAATGTGCGCCTGGTGGAGGGATGGGTGCTGGAACACTGTCTGACTGAAACCCAATCATGAACAGCTTTGTAATTGTATATCTCACGGTGCTATAATAAAATTAAAAAAAAAAAAAAGAAAGTGCAAAAAGCCAGGATCTAAAACGGGCATTGTGGAAGGCGTCCAACCCTTAGACGCTGACTTGAGCTGTAAAAAACAATAAACTTTTTTGAAAACGTGTAAAAACCGGGAGGATTTCCATTAAAATATGGGCGTTTGGGCTTTATTTGTTTTTTTTTCTTTTTTTTTTTTTTTTTAAAGAGAAAATCTGACAGCAACTGGCTCTCAACCTCAGGGAGGCCCATGGCCCTCAGAGGCTGAGACGCTGAGCCCGAGGTCAGCCAGCTCCCAGGCCCTCCGAGCCACCGTCAAGCTCTCCCTTGCCACCACCTTTGCCACCCGGAAAGATCCCACGGCTGAGTTCACATCCCCAGGGCCTCAGAGGGCACCCGGAGAGGAGCCTGCCGCCCGGCCTGAGAAGACAGGCAAGCTTCCAGCCAAGTGTGGAAAGATCTAGACAGCCCAAGCCAGCAGGAGGGGAGGGTCCTGGGGTTCTTTAGTTTCCTGCCCAGATGGGGACTCCAGAGTCTGACCAGGTGAGTGGGGAGAGGGAGGGGTGTGGGGAGAGGGAGCGGCACCAGGGGGGACTGGAGGCCCAGCCCGGGCCCTCCTTGCCGCCCTCTAGGGCCTCTCAGCCCAGGTCTGATCTTGCTGCTTGAGGAATGCAGTTGTAGCTGGAGACACTTTGCTGGCTTGGAGCAGTTGTTAGGATGTGGGAGGGGCAGAGGCAGGGGACAGTCCCCACCCCAGCAGAGATGGGCACAGCAGCCAGCGCCCTGGTTGGCAGGGGCAGGGGAGGGGCAGCAGGTGAAAGCCTTCCTCTGGGGCCTCTTCGGGCTGAGTCTCTTGGCCGCTCCTGTCTGGGCGCTGCGGAGGCTCTAGGTGCCCTCAGGAGGAGCGAGGCAGGAGAGTGAAGGAGGAAGAGCTGGAGGGTGTGGGCAGCCCGGGCTGAGCTGCAAGAGGGTCTGGGAGAGCCTCGGAGGGCCACATTTCTGGGCTTGTGGGGAAAGAGCTTGAATTTTCATCCTACGGAGTGTTTCTCGCCTATGTCCAGCGGCTTCTCTCCCCCAGCACTCCAGGTTTCTCTGCCATTGGAGAAGCTAAAACAGACAGGGCTAAACTCTTATAGTTTGGAGCTGAGACAGCTTCTCCCTCAGAGATGCCACCTGGTCGCACTGTCCAGAGCTGAGCAGGCCAAGACAGAACCAGGAGAACTTCTTTTATTTGGGAGGTGTCACACCCGGCGATGCTCAGGGGTTACTCCTGGCTCTGCATGCAGGAATCACTCCTGGCGGTGCTCGGGACCATATGGGATGCCGGGATGGAACCGGGTCGGCCGCATGCAAGGCAAACGCCCAACCCGCTGCAGCCATCGCCGCCCCGAGGAGAACTTCTGTGCTGCTGGGCCCAGGCCTCTGTCCTACATGCCAGGCGCTGGAGATGGCACACCTTCCCCTGGCTCCTCACCCCCTGAAGACACTCTCAAGACAGTCTCCACCATTTCCTATGCTCCTGGTGGTCCCATCCCCACCCCAACCCTTTCTCCCCGAGAGAGCCGGGAGTTTCCTGAAAAGCCACTAGAATCGGGAAACTCAAAAAGAACTGATCTGGCCAAGGGGATCCCGGCCTCGCTTTCCCCCAAAACATCCAGGTAAGGCCCTCGGTTTCCCTCGGCTTTCAGACAAGAAGGGGGTGCAGCCCTCCTGGGCCTTCTGGTGCTCACCGTGGCCGTGGTTACTAAGAACCGCTCCACTGTACCTGTAAAATTCTGAACTTCATAGTATGTGATCATAGCTCAATAAAGCTCTTTTAAATAGTTTTGCATTAAAAGGCAGATGCCCCACTCCCCAGCCCCAACAAACCTAGAGTTCTGTCTTCCTGGAACGCCATGTGTATTTCTGATGGAGGCAGGTAGATCAGGAAGGCCCCCATGGCAAATGGACTTGAACCCCAGGATCTGGACTTGGCAGATAGACCACCAGTCCTGAAGTTTCCAGCCGCCTCCTCCCTCCCTTATTCCTCCTCTTCTTCCTCCTCTTCTTCCTCCTCCTCTTCTTCCTCCTCCTCCGTCTTCCGCCTCCTCTTTCTCCTCTCTCCTCCTCCTCTTCTTCCTCTTCCTCCTCCTCTTCCTCCTCTTCTTCCTCTTCTTCCTCCTCCTCCTCTCATCCTCCTCCCTCCTCCTCCTCCTCCTCCTCCCTCCTCCTCCTCCTCCTCCCTCCTCCTCCTTCTCCTCCTCCTCCTCCCTGGCCCTAGCAGCCAAGACCTCTGACATCACAGGGACCCTGGAACTGGGCCACAAGTGACATCCAAACCCAGAGCCAGTGGCACATGGACTTTGGAAGCACCCGCGCTGTGACTAGCTCCAGTTCCCGACTGTGGGAAAGGGATAAGGACAGCATCTGCGGCAAAGGGGCTGGCACTTAGGAAGAAACGAAAGTGTCAACTTTCCAGCCTGTTGTTTCTTGTCTTGTAATTCCAGGAAGATCTGGGACCTGAGAGCTGCTTCGTCACATATTCTGGCCCCAGGCCTGGCTCGGCCTGACCTCATTTAGCAGCAGGGCTGACCTGCAGGATCTCAGGGCCATTGATGGTTTTAATGGATCCTCCTGCATGAATATTCATGACCGTGGCTGCAGATATGGGCATGTGTTTGCTTCCAGGTGCTGCCCGGAGGCACCTCATGACCTGGGAAGTGTGTTGCCCTCTGAAATCTGATAAACTCTAAATCCTGGGTTTCAAGCCAGGGACTGTGACCTGTGTGATAAGATGAGGACGATGATTAAACTCTCTCATCTTGCACTGTGTCTCATCGTGAATCAGTTGCACAGGTCCAGGTCAAGGAAACAGGGAGAAAACCCTGGCAGAGTCTGTTAGTGGCATCCTACCCGCCACAGGCCACAAATTAAAATTAAGGTCTGGGTTGGAGCCAGAATATAGCAGGGGCACTTGTTTGGCACGAGGTTGACCTTGGTTAAGTATGATCCTCCGAACCCTGTCAGGAGCAATCCCTGAACATAGAGCCAGGAGGAAGCCCTGAGCACCTGTCGGGGTGGACCCCAAACTCCCCCAGATTAAAAATCAGTGTATCACTTGTCTTCCCGTCGTTCATCAATTTGCTCAAGCGGGCACCAGTAACAGTCCATACGTCCTGTCACGTGCTAGTGTAGCCCAAGGGCATCTGCCCGAGATGAGATGAGCCCAACTACAGATTATTAAAATAAACAAAATAAAGATCCTCTTCAGAAATCAAAAGAAATCCCCAGGGTTCAAAGGATAAGACAGTGTCCAGTGTCCAGTGTCCAGGCTGGCTCTGAGGGAACAGCTCTGGGGCAGCTCAGCTCAGCCCACGACCTCGTGGGCACAGGGAAGGACCTGAGCAGGGAGCTGGAGAGTGTCGGCACCGCCCCACCAGCCAGCAGTCACCCCCACGCCTGCGCCCGCCACAGCCGCTCCCTCCAACGCTGCCGCTGGCTCAAGTCTGCCAGAGCGAAACTGCTGTGCCCGTTCACACCCCACAGATAGTCAACACTGCCAGGCCTCTCCCTGGCTCCTGGGCCTTGGGATTTCCTTTGACTTATTCATGAGCTTCCCAGGAGCTGGAGTTAATGAGATGACCAGGACTGGACAGGTCACCAGGAGTATAATCCACACCAGCCTCACCTCTGACTCCAGAGTGGAGAGGGCAGGGCCTAGCGCTGAGTTTAAGCATGAGGCCACGACTCCACGCACGCTGCATAAGCAATGAAGCCCCAGCCAACACTGTGGATGCTGGAGCTAAGTCGGTGAACTTCCCGCTCCCAGACATGTGGACCGGCCTCATCCCACAGCACCAGGTGGGCACCCTCCAGGCTCGGCACCTGAGACCTGGCTATGCCTCACCGCACTGGCCCTGACTTTGGCTGGAGCTGACTCAGACCCTTTATAATTTGCTGCGAGTGAATCCAGCATCCAGCATCACTGCGTTCTGTAAGCTGCTCCCACAAATTATCAAGCCCCAACTTCGCACCCAGATGGTCAGGCATAAGGGTGACGCTGGGACCCCTGAACTTGTGGCATCTATAGTGGGGGTAGTCTTCTGGGGACATGTAGCCCCCTGCACGGACAGCACCGGCACCGTGTGCCAATGTGCCACTGTTGTGATAAACACCCCCTTTTCTGTGCCCTCTGCAGCCAGGCGCCCCCTGTGGGCCCTTGGCCTATTCCAGAAGTGCCTACAGTGAGCAGCCCACAACTGCTGGTGGCTTTCTTCCTCAAACACCAGATGGGCCCGGCCAGACATTCTGGGGAGAGGCCCTACACTGGGATGAAAGACATTGAGATGGGCGTAACCCCCAGCTCAGTCAGCCTTTGGTGTGTTCTGTCACCCAGGATTCCTATCCGATGGGCCCCCAGGTCCCCATAGAGCCCCCTGCTCAGCAACACTCACTTACCGGCCCTGTGGCCTTTTTGACTCTTCAGGACTCACTTCCAAATAAGTCACAGGTATCCAAATCTTCATCTCACTGTCTGCTTTGAGGAGGATGGAAGGTGCCAATCCTGGGGCTCGGAGCCCGTTACCTCTACTTTCCCTGCTAGACAAACCATGATGACTTGAAATCAAGCAGGTCTTTTGGGCCTTACCACTATGCATAATACCCTGTGTGGTCAGTGGCTGAGCCCCTGAGGGGTACGAGATGAACAGGATGGTCAGCAGCCTCCGCCCCTCTGTGTGGTGACTGTCGGAAATGCTCTGAGTCTTGCAGGCTCGCCTGCACACTCCTCTGGGCTCCTGGTCAGCAGCTGTAAGGCTGCCGTAAGGCTGGAGCCACTGCCAGTCTCCTCTGGGCTGAGGCTGAGCAGCCGAGTGTATTGCTAACAGAAGGCAGTCGGGAGCTCTGAACGCAGTCATGCCTGAAGCCACATCCAGCTGCTCTGTCAATCCAGGGCTTCCTCCCACCATCCCTTTCTTCCTTCCATTAATGGGATTGGATCATGATCACTTGGAATCTGAAGAACCGTTTCTGCACAGCCCAGAGGGAGCTGAACAGAGGGGGCTTTGGACAGCACCTGATGGGGTCTCCGGAAAGACACCCTAAGAATAACACATGACACATGACAATAAGGGGTGACCAACCCTTCACGGTTGGAAAGCCGAGGGCTGAAGGGAGGGTGATCTGGGCTGGACATCCAGCAGCCAACGGTGCCTGGTGCAAGGGGGCTCAGAGAAGACTCGGGCATCAGAGCCAAAGCTCCTTGTGGCAGGAACACACACGGAGCTGCGTGTTCCTGGGGGTTCCACGGAGTGCGACCTCTCGGCTCGGCTGAGGACTGGGGTGTCTGCTCATGCCGGCCGCACCGTGAGATCAGCTTCCCGGCTCCTCGGACACTAAAGACCTCCGGTTCCCCACATGGCTGATTTCACCCCACCTTCCCAGCAGCTCCCCAGAAAATCGTCCACACTGAAATGGCTCCTGCAACCCCATTCCCAAAAGCTGGTCCTGAAGAGTTTTTTTTTTTTATTGCAAAATTTCCATTTCTCGTTACTTAACAAAATAGATTCTTCCTGACTCCACGCAGCCTGATTAGTTCCTGAAACGGACAGCTCTCTCTGGATGTCACTGCAATTTTTACTTAAAAGCCCCCGGTTAGCTCGGTTGTGCAGAAATTTTCCAAATGACTTTCTTTTCTTCCTAAGGAAAGGAGAGGGCTTGCCTGGGGAGGCACAGAGCAGACGCCTCCAACCAGCCTGCACTCACCTCCTCCGTGTCTTTCTCCAGCTCCCCTGGCGGAAGCAGGGACCAGCCTTGACACTGCCTCGCGGAGCCCTGAGCCCTGCTGCTGTGTCTCACAGGGGCCCCTCGTTCACATGCCACTCTCAGCAGCAATGGTGCAGATAAACACAGCACAGGCACTTCTTTCTGTTCATTTTTGGGGGTCATACTCAGCGATACTCAGGGGTTACTCCTGGCTCTGTACTCAGGAATTACTTATATGGGATGCTGGGCATTGAACCCGGGTCGGCTGCGTCCAAGGTGTGCCCTCCCCGTTGTACTATCCCTCTGGCCCTGAGGATTCATTCTTGAATCTTTGGGTTTGTTAGGTTCCTTTTTTCCCTCTGACTTTGTAACGTCAACATTCAGATATTCCCTGGGGCTCAGGAAGAACTATGAGCTCCAGGCCCAGCTCTGGCAGAGCAGACTCCCCACCCCAGCGGCCTCAGCCTGGAATCCCACCTTCTGCAGAAGACAGGGGTTAAGAGAACTGGCCTGACCTGCTGGCCTGACCCCCGCCCCCTCCAGGCCCTGCTGCTGGGAAAGGTCTGATCTCACAGGGCCACCTCTGACCCTTAGTGACCAAGGTCATCTTGGAACAACATCCACAGCAACACCTGAGGGTCTCCCGCACTAGGTGCTGCTCAGGCCTTCACATGGCAGCTCTGGGGTCTGACTCCCCATGAGCTCCGAGTCTGCGGGTCAGCTGAGCGTCCAGCTGGGGAAGGGCCGTCCTGCTGTTTCTACCCCACAAGGACACGGTGTCTAGCGGAGTCGCACATGTGGCAGACTGCCATGCCCGCACGTGACAGCAACAACGCCAGCTATTATGACGAGCCATAATCAACCAGTTGATTACAGCAATTAATCGCTAATTATAATAATTCAGGAATGCCCCAACTCTGCTCTCTACCCCCAGAAGATGTTGACCTTGGGCAGCAGCCTCCAATGCTGACCACACAGGAGCTGAACTCCGGGGGTCTGTCCCCACCCCACTGACCTGCTCCCCAGGGTCTTCCCTAAGGCCCACCTCTAGCCTGGGTGGGCGGCTGTTCTCTGCCCTCATAGACCCCATGCTTACCTTCCCCCGCTCCTGTCTGCCATGTGGGGCTCATGACGTCACTTGCAGTCCAGCGTCTCCGTGTGGCTCTCTGAGAACCACAAGGCCTCTCTCTCCTGCAGCTGCATCCCAGAAGCACGAGGGACTTTGAGCCGCAGGGAGCCCCTTTAATTCCAGCTCCACAATTGACCAGCTGTGTGACCTTGGGCGAGTCAATTAACCTCCCTAAGTCCTCATTGTTTATCTACCCACAGGACAGAGACAAACGTATTTTCTTTAGCAGTGGGACGCTGGGCAGCTAGACCTGCTAAACCGAGCAACCTGCAACCTGCTTGAGGTTTTGGGGGAGCTTAGAGGGAATTGAGGGTGAAAACATGGATGAGTTTGGGAGGCGGCAGGAAAAGGCCCCGTTGGCAAAATGGATCTGGTTGCCTCCCGCTGACCACCGCATCTGTCTAGGTGTTGGAGGGAGAGGTTGAGTGTTTGGTTTTCTGCAATGCCTGGGGAGGGAGAGGAATTGGGGGGGGGCTGTGCTGGGGGGTCGCTGGCATTTTGAGTGCCCAACTTCACTGTTGTCCCCTCCCCAGCTACAGGCCAGCCTTGGGACACTCTGCTCTGACTCTGGCCTCCTGGAATTCAGGGCCAATTTGCAGCTGGCAGAAAGTCAAACCCGGGACCTCAGAGGGAAACCCATGAATGGAAATACAGACACAGAAATTCGTGATCGCACTTGCTGTGCATGAGATTGTGGAACCGATTTATCTCATGTTAAAGGATCTCTGCCACCACGCTTGTGTGTGTGGGAAACGTGGACTGCTCCGGGAACGGCACACACGGGGCCCGGCTCCAGAAGCTCTTGGTGACAGTCACAAGCTCTAGAAGCCAAGATGTGGACGTGTCTTGCCAGGACCCCGCATTCTGTGGGTCCCCACTGGAGCCCTTTGCCTGGATCCTGTTTCCCCAGACCCAGCCCCCTGCTCCCTCCTAATCAGTTCGCCAGCCCTGTGGTGCAGTCCACCCTCCAGCTGGAGCAGGGGCTCCTGCACCCCACCGCAGTGACAGGCTACAGCTTCGCCAGCTTCACCCCTTCTTCCCTCCTGGCAGGTCCCCACTTGCATCCGGGCTGCACCCCTCACCCCTCAGCCTCCGGGCGTGCCCAGCCCCTCTTTCCCCTGGCATCCAGGCAGGCCCCTGTTTCCTGCCTGGCATCCAGGCAGCACCTTTAATGGGGAAACCAAATGCCTGCTAAGCCTCAGAGCTCTCCGTTGCCTGCTCATCCCTCCACACTTGCACCCCCGTCCTTCCCGCCACTCCAGAAGTCCCCAGGACATGCCATGAGCCTGGCCCGCACTGCCCCTCCACCAGGGGTGTCTCCCCTTGTCCATCAAGAGGACACGGTCACTTCCAAATCTCGGGTGAATTGATGCTTCCACACATGTCCCTTCCTACCTGTCCCTGGGCAAACCTGGGCTCCCGCCTGCAGGACTGACCATGCCCGATATAGAGAGACCAACCCAGCATTTTAGAACCCACCAATAAGACTGTCTGTCACACACGGCAAACTTGGGGTGGGCCCACAGTGGGCCCAGCACATGCTGGGGGCCCAGCAGGCCTTCCCAAATGCTGGCCGAGCCTGTGAACAGAAGACGACAGGAGCAGAAGCACCAACAGGGTGGGAATAAGCTCTGAGGCAGAGCTTGGGTCCTGAGTTCAACCCCTGGATCCCTGGACTCAGGACAATGAAATTAGCCTCAGCAACAAAGCAAACTGCTCTGGATGGGCTTAAGTTATTTGTTATAACCTGCCATAATATGATATAGTTTAAGAAAACATCATTTCCATTGGACCAAGGAAGGGTTAAACGTTCGTAAGAGTCAGGCCCTAAGAATTTAAGAGCTAGCTATCATCTGTGCTGGCGGGTAAATCCCTCACAGACGCCAGGATTTACACCAGCTGATCTGAATGGCGGAGACACCCCCTGACCCCGAGCTGTCTACAGAGGCCGTTTGCTCCTGGGAGAGGTATGGCTGTGACTGGCGGTGTTACTGGCGTGTGTCTATAAACCATGTCTGGTTTTATACATAAGTGGAAACTGTAGTGAACCATGCGTGCTCCTCGCTGATACTCTGGAATGTAGTTTCAGAGGATGAAAACAGGCTCAGTCTGTGAATCATTTATCGACCAGGTTCAAGTCCCACGATGCATCGCGATCCCTGGACTCAGGACAATGAAATCAGCCTCAGCCCGGCTCTGCTGGGTCACAGCTGTTTCAGAGAGAACTCAGGCTCTCCGTGTGTGGGGGACAGCACTCCGCCCACCCTCCCCTCACTGGGCCACATCCTGAGCGCGCTGACCCCCCAGAGGGGCTGTAACCCCTTAAACTCAGCTCCTCTCCTTGAGGTCCTGGCTATTATCTGTCCAAGCCCCAATTAGGGGCAATTATTTCTCTTCCCCAAAGACATCACGAACTCAAGGTGCTCTGCCAAGGAGTGAAGAACTGGACTCGATTTCTGGAGATTCCATTTTCACTGGGCTTTGTCAGGAGCAGACACCAGCACAGCCAGGCGTGGCGTCTGGTTTGGCTCCTCCTGGTACATTCCGGCACTTACCCAGGAACAGGGCCTGCTGAAGCCTCTGGACACCTGGGCCCCCTACCCAAGACTTTTATTGGTGTCTCTACCCCAGCCTCGAGTGATGGGTGCTGCTGGTCACCCCATTCTTTTTGTTTTGTTGTGTTGTGTTGTGGCCATGGTGGCGATGATCAGGGTTACTCCTGGCTCTGCACTCAGGAATTATTCCTGGCGGGGCTGGGGAGATCATAAGGCATGCGGGATCAAGCCTGGGTAGGCCGCGTGCAAGGTAAATGCCCTCCCTGCTGTACTGTCACTCCGGCCCCTGGTCACCCATTCTTGGTACTAGGGCCCTTGCCTACAAAGGCTGCCCCCCCCCCACTCTCAGCGGCAGGCTTCTCCTGAACCAGCGTCCTGCTGGGAAGTTCGGATGGAGCTCTCAAAGCCAAGCAGGTAAGTTGCCCTCCTCCCAGGTTACACCCTCAGACCCCTGGGAACACCCCAAGGGCGCCCATCCCCAGCCTCCTCCCTTGCTTCCAGTCACGGACTCCAGGGATGTTCCTGTCCCAAAGACGCCCAGCTGAGCCTCTGGGGCCCCAGTGCTCAGCTGCACATGGCAAGGCTGTCTGCGAGTCCGCTGTCACCCGGGCACTCAGTAAACCCCTTCAAGCGAGGGGGAGGGTGTGACGGCCGCCATGACAGTGTGCTCCAGCTTACCTGAGAGCACCGTGAACACGGCAGCGAAGGCGTTGAGCTTGAGCCCATCGATGACGCTGCTGGAGTGGAAGAGCTCGAGACACATGAGGCTGAAGCCGGCCGCCAGCAGGAGGATGTACAGCACCTCGGAGACCACCGACAACCACAGGACCCCTGCAAGCAGAGGTGGGACGTGAGGGCACAGGGGCTGGCCCCAGGCCCAGGACGCCCTGTGCCCTGGGGAAGTCAATTCCAAGGGGCCTCTACTGAGTGGGTCTGACTAGGGAGGGGGCTTCATCGCTGCTCCCTCCCCTCAGGAAGCCAGGCCTGGGGGTGGGGGGGGGGCTCAGTGTGTCGGTTACTGGGCAGGTCCAGCAAAACCCCAACACCACCAGGCCCAGCGGGAGGGAGGAACGTCCCTCCAGCCATCCCTGCCGCCATGTGGCAGCTCGGGAGCCAGGCCCCAGGATGGGCCTCTCGTGGTGATGGAGGACGGACACGAGCCAGCTGGTGAGCTGACAGTCTGGAGCCCCAGTCATTGGCACCGGTTTCCCCTCCAGTCTTTGTTGCAGAAATCTGACCAGAAGCGCCAGAGGCAGAGAGAGGAGCCGACCCCACTGGCACTTGGACTCGACCACGTGGAGCTTATGGGGGGCAGAGACAGACACAGGGATTCTTTCCTTATTTGTGTGTTTGTCTGGCAGCCACATCCTGACCAGGGCTTACTCCTCTGTGCTCAGGGATCACTCCTGGTGGGACTCGGGAACCATGTGAGGTATCAGCGGCTGGACCAGGTCAGCTCTGTTCTTGTCATACCTTTGTGATTTGCGGCCTCTTTGCCCGGCTCCTGGATGGGTCACTCAGAGGCACTGCCTTGGTTTCCTGATCCTGCCTCTAATTTTCCCACTTCACAGCGCTCACCGTGTTCTCATATCACACAAGCTCTCAAGGGCCTGGTCTCTGCTTGGTCCCTCTTGTCTAGAACCAACACAGCTAAAACCCATGGTCTGCTCCTGGTCCCCATTGATCACCTGATCCTTGGACCCAGAATGAGCCCATTAAAGCCCATTAAAGTAGAAACCTGCTCCTGGACCAGGACAGGAGATCTGGAGAGAGCGTTGGCAGAGGACGGAGCTACTGACCTGGTGAGGTGCCTGGTGCAGCCGTTCCTGAAGGCCACCTGTGCCTCCTGACATTCCAGTGGTTTGGCTGTTCAAACCTCCTGATTTCTGGAAGGAAATACAGCTTTCCCCAGACTGATCCAAACTGAGTTCCCATTCTTGCCCGTTCCACTAGGGGAATGTGCTGTTTCTCCCACCCAGCCCATTCCCCTTCCCGCTCCAGCCCCCGTGCGCAGTTCAGTCAGGCTTCATCCAATGCGTCCCACACCTGGCTGACCAGTGCTCTCTGCTCTGCCGCATCCATAGGCAAACCTCTTCCTGTCTTAGACGCAACAGGAAAGGGAAGATAATAATCACACTGCCACCTCTTATTGTTTTATTTTATTTTATTTTATTTTTTTGCTTTTTTGGGTCACACCGGCAATGCTCAGGGGTTTCTCCCTGGCTCTGCACTCAGGAATCACTCCTGGCGGTGCTCGGGGACCAGTATGGGATGCCGGGAATCGAACCCTGGTCTGAGATGTGCCGCGCAGTGCAAGTGGAAACGCCTCTACCCGCTGGGCTATCGCTCCGGCCCCTCTGGGATTGTTTTAATGGGAGGTTCACTCACAGGGCAGTGTGGGGACACGTGTCTGAGGGTTCTCTCACAGGGCAGTGAGGGACACTTGTCTGAGGGTCTCTCACAGGGCAGTGAGGGACACTTGTCTGAGGGTCTCTCACAGGGCAGTGAGGGACACTTGTCTGAGGGTCTCTCACAGGGCAGTGTGGGACACTTGTCTGAGGGTCTCTCACAGGGCAGTGAGGGACACTTGTCTGAGGGTCTCTCACAGGGCAGTGTGGGACACTTGTCTGAGGGTCTCGCACAGGGCAGTGTGGGACACTTGTCTGAGGGTCTCTCACAGGGCAGTGTGGGACACTTGTCTGAGGTCAAAAGAGCACGTGCCTTACATTTGGCCCACCTGAATTCTATCCCCAGCACCCTACATGGCCTCCCAAGCCCCCTAGGAGTGAGCCCTGAGTACAGAGCAAGGAGGAAGCCTTGAGCACTGCCAGGTGTGGTCCCCAAACCAAAAAAGAGTGTGTGTGTCTGTGGGCAGTATCACCATGCGGTAAGGGGCAGTGAGGGGCAGTCCGGAGAAGCAGCCCGGGGTCTCTGAGTGAGGTCGGGGTGCAGAGGGAGAACTGAACCTGTGGGAGCAGAGACTATTTCCCAAGAAAAGGGGTGAGAGCAGAGACAGGCCCATCCACATGGCTGTCTTCCAGAGACACTGACCATCCGGTTTGAGCTGGCTCAGGCCTCAGAGAAGGGACACGAGAGACAGACACACGGCTGGGACAAGGGACCTTTGCAGAAACTGTTGATCAAAAGCATTCCTGCCCTCCCTGGGTTTGCAGCTGGGAGGAAGGAGGGAGGACGTGGCTGATCTCTGAGCGGAAGGTCCTTCCTGTGGGCTGAGCCAGTGCCTAGAGGCCAGAACCCAGCAGTCAGACGCCCACAACCATCCTTGAGGACGTTGTCTGAGACACTGGAGCTGCCTGTCAGGTTCTTTCTGTCCTAGAGCTTCTAGCAAGTCCCCATGTGACTCTTCTGTTCGTGGAAGGTTCCATACCTGTCACCTGTCACCTGTCCATCCTGTCTCTGCCTGGCCCAGGCCACTTCAGTCCCCTGGAAAGGCTGCCAGACGTGCCTGCAGCTTGAGGGAGAAAGCCCCAGCGCATCTGAGAGTCTCAGCCTCTGGCCTGCATCATTCCTTGCACACACCGCACACCAGGGGATTTAAAAGCCATGGAGACTCTCTCTCTCTCTCTCTCTCTCTCTCTCTCTCTCTCTCTCTCTCTCTCTCTCTCTCTCTCTCTCTCTCTCTCTCCCCTATAAATATCACATCTCTTGGGCAATCCCTTGGAATTTTTGTAAGAGAATAATGTGCTCTTGGCAGCCTGCATGCTGCCAGAGCACGCCCCAGCATAGCACACTTCCAGCCCCCAAACCCTCAGCTGGCCCCAGGCCCCGGGGCTACGGGCAGGGTGGCAGGGTGATGCGTGCCAGGAGAACTCCCCTCCCACTGGGCGCTGGCACCCCTCCAGCTGCTGAAGCACCCAGGAGTTGCTCACTGACTCAGCACCTCCTGGGGAGTGGTGCACTGGTTCCACCCTTGGGGCCCTGGGCCAGGCCTGCACCCGCTCCCCTGCCTCCCTGCAGGGCCCAGCTCTGCTGTTGCAGACCCTGAAAGCTCATGGAGGGATGGGCTTTGGGACCCCACACCCAGCCTGCTGGGGAGTCATTTGTGCTGCCGATTTGCACAGGATTTATTTCTCCGACTCGGACCTTCTATCTGGAAGATTCAGCGCCCCCCGCCCCACCCCCACCAAGCTAAGGAATTTATCCCAGTACCTAGAAGAACGATTTAGCTGTGCTAAAATAATGGCAATAGAATAACGATTAGGGCCCGTAGCTCCGAGTCATCTGGCCAAGGCTGGGCTCCGTAGACTCCCTGCACCCCATCAGCTGCCATCTGGGGGAGCCCTGGACACTGTCCGTCAGAGCCCACCTCTCTCACTGTGCCAACATTAGCCTGGCCCATGGCACTGGCCATGACAAGAAGCATTACCCACACGCCCCAGCTACCGATGGGCCAAGCCGTGCCGCCCCCTTGGTCCTGGCCTAACCTGGCCCCCACCGCCCACCTTTCCTCCCTGCGCTGCTGCCTCAGGGCCACTCCGTTCTCCCCTTGAAGTGTCCCCATGCACAGACTTGCCCCTTTAGCCCAGGTGATGCCTCCAGGGAGCCTGCCCAGATTCTCCCCCAGGTTCACCCCACCATCCCCTTTCACAGAAGAGCAAACGGGGTCTGAGACTGTGCATCGGGTCTCTGGGACCACTGCAGGAGGGTCCGGGGTCAAGCCACACCCCTGGCTCTAGGACCCCTGGGGCTGCTTTGATGTCCCATGAATCAAACCTGCGCTGAAGAATCCACCACCAGCCCAGACTGTCCAGGAACCAGATCCAGCAAGAGAAGGCCACTAAGGTGTCTCCCGGATAGCCCGTGCCCAAGTGGCCCCTTCCCCAGGAGTGGTGGGGAAGGAGGCAGGGGACTGTGGTTGGGTCCAGGCTGCAGGAGGACAGCTGCCCAGCCCCGCAAGCAGGACCCTTGGCCTTCTGCAGGGAAGATCAGGAGAGCAGGACAAGGGCAGGGGCTGAGCCAACGCACGTGAGAGACGGCAGAGACCCAGACCGGGGACACTGGGTGGGGTGGGCAGAGTGTAGGGGGGCAGGGACAGAGTTCCAGAGGGGGGCCTTCTTCTAGCCGGACACCTGAGCAGATCAGGTGGTGCCGTTGGGCAACCAGGGCTCCAGGAGCTGAATGTGCTTGGCAGGGGTCTGTGCCACCGGGGGCACAGAGGAGGCCTGGAGGGAGCATGTGGGCCTGAAAAGAGGTAGGGGGCAGGGGTGCTCTTCCCGGGGCAGTGTGTGCTTCCGGGGGCAGTGTGTGCTCTTCCCGGGGCAGTGGGTGCTCTTCCCGGGGGCAGTGTGTGCTCTTCCCGGGGGCAGTGTGTGCTCTTCCCGGGGCAGTGTGGTGCTCTTCCCGGGGGCAGTGGGTGCTCTTCCCGGGGGCAGTGGGTGCTCTTCCGGGGGCAGTGTGTGCTCTTCCGGGGGCAGTGTGTGCTCTTCCGGGGCAGGTGTCCGGGTGTGTTCCCGGGGCGGCTTCCGGGGTGCTCCCGGGGCGTGTGTGTCTTCCCGGGGGCGTGGTGCTCGGGGGGGTGCTCTTCCGGGGCAGTGGGTGCTCTTCCCGGGGCAGTGTGTGCTCTTCCCGGGGGTGGTCGTTGGGGGTGGTGTGTTCCGGGCGTGGGCCGGGGGGTTGTGTCTCTCCGGGCAGTGGGTGCCTTCCCGGGGGCAGTGTGTGCTCTTCCCGGGGCAGTGGGTGCTCTTCCCGGGGGCAGTGGGTGCTCCTCCCGGGGGCAGTGTGTGCTCTTCCCGGGGCAGTGTGTGTCTCTTCCCGGGGGCAGTGTGTGCTCTTCCCGGGGGCAGTGTGTGCTCTTCCCGGGGGCAGTGGGTGCTCTGTCCCGGGGGCAGTGGGTGCTCTTCCCGGGGGCAGTGGGTGCTCTTCCCGGGGGGCAGTGTGTGCTTCCCGGGGCAGTGTGTGCTCTTCCCGGGGGTGGCCCCGGGGCAGTGGGTGTTCCGGGGCAGGTGTGCTTGTGGATGTGCTCCCGGGGGTGGTGCTCTCCGGGGGCAGTGTGTGCTTTCCCGGGGCAGTGGGTGCTCTTCCCGGGGGCAGTGGGTGCTCTTCCCGGGGGGCAGTGTGTGCTCTTTCCGGGGGGGTGTCCCGGGGCAGTGTGTGCTCCTCCCGGGGCAGTGTGTGCTCTTCCGGGGCAGTGTGTGCTCTTCCCGGGGCAGTGTGGCTCTTCCCGGGGCAGTGTGTGCTCTTCCGGGGCAGGTGCTTTCGGGGGGGTGGTTGTCTTCCGGGGCAGTGGGTGTTCTGTCCCGGGGGCAGTGTGTGCTCTTCCCGGGGCAGTGGGTGCCCTTCCCCGGGGGCAGTGTGTGCTCTTCCCGGGGCAGTGTGTGCTCTTCCGGGGCAGTGGGTGCTCTTCCGGGGCAGTGTTTTCCGGGGCGTGGTGTTGGGTGCTGGGGGTTGGTTGGGTTGGTCCCGGGCAGGGTGCTCTTCCCGGGGCAGTGGGTGCTCTTCCCGGGGGCAGTGTGTGCTCTTCCCCGGGGCAGTGTGTGCTCTTCCGGGGGCAGTGGGTGCTCTTCCCGGGGGCAGTGGGTGCTCTTCCGGGCGGTGGGGGGTGTCCGGGGCAGTGTGTGTCCCGGGGGTGGTGCTCTCCCGGGCAGTGTGTGTCTCCGGGCAGTGTGTGCTCCCGGGGGCGTGGTGCTCCCGGGGGCGTGGGTGCCTTCCCGGGGCAGTGTGTGCTCTTCCCGGGGCGTGTGTGCTCTTCCCGGGGGCAGTGGGTTTTCGGGGGTGGCTCTCCGGCGGGTGCTCTCCCGGGGCAGTGTGTGCTCTTCCCGGGGCAGTGGGTGCTCTTCCCGGGGGCAGTGTGGTGCTCTTCCCGGGGCAGTGTGTGCTCTTCCCGGGGGCAGTGTGTGCTCTTCCCGGGGGCAGTGGGTGCTCTTCCCGGGGGCAGTGTGTGCTCTTCCCGGGGCAGTGTGTGCTCTTCTCCGGGGCAGTGGGTGTTCTGTCCTGGGGGCAGTGTGTCTTCCCGGGGGCGTGGGTGCTCTTCCGGGGGCAGTGTGCTCTTCCCCGGGGCAGTGTGTGCTCTTCCGGGGCAGTGGGTGCTCTCCGGGGCTGTGTGCTCTTCCGGGGCAGTGTGTGCTCTTCCCGGGGCAGTGGGTGCTCTTCCCGGGGGCAGTGGGTGTTCTCTCCCGGGGGCAGTGTGTGCTCTTCCCGGGGCAGTGGGTGCTCTTCCTGGGGCAGTGTGTGCTCTTCCCGGGGCAGTGTGTGCTCTTCCGGGGGCAGTGTGTGTGCTCTTCCCGGGGCAGTGTGTGCTCTTCCGGGGCAGTGGGTGCTCTTCCGCGGAGTTTCTGCTTCCCCGGGAGTGGGTGTCTGTCCGGGGCAGTGTGTTCTCTTCCGGGGGCGTGGGTGCTCTTCCGGGGGCAGTGTGTGCTCTTCCCGGGGCAGTGTGTGCTCCTCCCGGGGGCAGTGTGTCTTCCCGGGGGCAGTGGTGCTCTTCCCGGGGCAGTGTGTGCTCTTCCCGGGGGCAGTGTGTGCTCTTCCCGGGGGCAGTGGGTGCTCTTCCCGGGGCAGTGGGTGCTCTTCCGGGGGGCAGTGGGTGCTCTTCCCGGGGGCAGTGTGTGCTCTTCCGGGGGCAGTGTGTCTCTTCCCGGGGGCAGTGGGTGCTCTTCCGGGGGCAGTGGGTGCTCTTCCCGGGCAGTGTGTGCTCTCCCGGGGCAGTGTGTGCTCTTCCCGGGGCAGTGGGTGCTCTTCCCGGGGGCAGTGGTGTGCTCTTCCGGGGCAGTGTGTGCTCTTCCCGGGGCAGTGGGTGTTCTGTCCCGGGGGGGCGTTGTGCTCTTCCGGGGCAGTGGGTGCTCTTCCCGGGGGCAGTGGGTGCTCTTCCGGGGGCAGTGTGTGCTCCTCCCGGGGCAGTGTGTGCTCTTCCCGGGGCAGTGGGTGCTCTCCCGGGGCAGTGGGTGCTCTTCCCGGGGCAGTGTGTGCTCTTCCCGGGCTTCTCTTCCGGGGGCAGTGTGTGCTCCTCGGGGGCGTGTGTGTGCTTCCCGGGGCAGTGTGTGCTCTCCCGGGGCGTGGGCTCTGGGGGTGGTGTGGGTGGTGTCCGGGTGGTGCTGGGGGGTCGGGGTGTGGGGGGGGGGGGGGTGTGGGGGGTGGGTGTGGTGGTGTTTGGGGGTGTGTGGGGTGAGGGTGTGCCGGGGGTGTGTGTGGGGGGGGGTGTGGGGTGTCGGGTGTGGGGTGTGCCGGGAGTGTGTGCGGGAGTGTGTGCTCTCCGGGCAGTGTGTGCTCTCCCGGGGGTGGTGCTCTCCGGGGCGGGGCTCCGTGTGCTCTTCGGGGAGTGGGTGCTCTTCCGGGGCAGTGGGTGTTCTGTCCCGGGGCAGTGTGTGCTCTTCCCGGGGGGCAGTGGGTGCTCTTCCCGGGGGCAGTGTGTGCTCTTCCCGGGGCAGTGTGTGCTCCTCCCGGGGGCAGTGTGTGCTCTTCCCGGGGGCAGTGTGTGCTCTTCCCGGGGCAGTGTGTGCTCTTCCCGGGGCGTGTCTTGCCCGGGCAGTGGGTGCTCTTCCCGGGGCGGGTGCCTTCCCGGGGAGTGTGTGCTCTTCCCGGGGCAGTGTGTGCTCTTCCCGGGGCAGTGGGTGCTCTTCCCGGGGGCAGTGTGTGCTCTTCCCGGGGCAGGTGTGCTCTTCCCGGGGCAGTGTGTGCTCTTCCCGGGGCAGTGGGTGCTCTGTCCCGGGGGCAGTGTGTGCTCTTCCGGGGGCAGTGTGGTGCTCTTCCCGGGGGCAGTGGGTGTTCTGTCCCGGGGCAGTGTGTGCTCTTCCCGGGGGCAGTGGGTGCTCTTCCCGGGGCAGTGTGTGCTCTTCCCGGGGCAGTGTGTGCTCTTCCCGGGGGCAGTGTGTGCTCTCCCGGGGGCAGTGTGTGCTCTTCCCGGGGCAGTGGGTGCTCTTCCCGGGGGCAGTGGGTGTTCTGTCCCGGGGGCAGTGTGTGCTCTTCCCGGGGGCAGTGGGTGCTCTTCCCGGGGGCAGTGTGTGTGCTCTTCCCGGGGGCAGTGTGTGCTCTGTCTTCCCGGGGCAGTGGGTGTTCTGTCCCGGGGGCAGTGTGTGTCTCTTCCCGGGGGCAGTGGGTGCTCTTCCCGGGCAGTGTGTGCTCTTCCGGGGGCAGTGTGTGCTCTTCCCGGGGGCAGTGTGTGCTCTTCCCGGGGGCAGTGTGTGCTCTTCCCGGGGGCAGTGGGTGCTCTCGGGTGGGTGTTCTGTCCCGGGGCGTGTGTGCTCTTCCCGGGGCAGTGGGTGCTCTCCGGGGCAGTGTGTGCCTTCCGGGCAGTGTGCTCTCCCGGGGAGTGTGTGCTCTTCCCGGGAGTGTGTGCCTTCCCGGGGCAGTGGGTGCTCTTCCCGGGGGCAGTGGGTGCTCTTCCCGGGGAGTGTGTGCTCTTCCCGGGGCAGTGTGTGCTCTTCCCGGGGCAGTGGGTGCCTTCCCGGGGCAGTGGGTGTTCTGTCCCGGGGGCAGTGTGTGCTCTTCCGGGGCGTGGGTGGTCGGGGCGTGTGCCCGGGGGGTGCCTCCCGGGGGGTGCTCCCGGGCAGGTGTGCTCTTCCCGGGGCAGTGTGTGCTCCTCCCGGGGCAGTGTGTGCTCTTCCTGGGCAGTGGGTGCTCTTCCCGGGGCAGTGGGTGCTCTTCCCGGGGCAGTGGGTGCCTTCCCGGGGCAGTGTGTGCTCTCGGGGTTTGGTTGTGTCCGGGTGGCTCGGTTGCTTCCCGGGGCGTGGTGCTCTCCCGGGGGCAGTGTGTGCTTCCCGGGGGCAGTGTGTGCTCTCGGGTGTTTGGGGGGTGGTGCGTGTGTGTCCGGGGTTTGGGCGTGGGTGCTCTTCCCGTGGGGCAGTGGGTGCTCTTCCCGGGGGCAGTGGGTGCTCTGTCCCGTAGGGCAGTGGGTGCTCTGTCCCGGGGGCAGTGTGTGCTCTTCCCGGGGCAGTGTGTGCTCTTCCCTGGGGGCAGTGGGTGCTCTGTCCCGGGGG
This sequence comes from Cryptotis parvus, assembly GCA_021461705.1. Lineage (NCBI taxonomy): Eukaryota > Metazoa > Chordata > Mammalia > Eulipotyphla > Soricidae > Cryptotis > Cryptotis parvus. The sequence goes on along the minus strand of JAJIBD010006951.1, from coordinate 79,672 downwards.
AGACCAGGGGCCCGTCTCGCTGCTCTCTTCAGTTCTGCAGATCCTCCCACTATCCCCAGCACAGCAGGTGGGGCTGGTGAGTTCCCAGGGAAGGGTCCCGGGAGCACCACGCACAGCTGTGCGCCTGAGGGAGGGGTGTGAAGCCACGTACCGCGTGCCACAGTGAGCCACACCACGCAGCTCCCGAATCACAGCAGGAAGCAGCTTCACTCTCCATCCCGCGCGCTTCCTCACTTCATCAAAAGACTGTCAGGTATGAGCCTCCCTCAGGCCTGCTTGGTAACGGTCACAGCAGGAACCGCCAGCCAGATGGACAGCCAGACGGACAGCCAGATGGCCATGACCTCCCGTGCTGGGGAGCCTTCACAGCCTTGCTCCCGCACACACACCTGTCTCCAGGCTGCAGTACTGGGCCTGGCTCTGGGCTTCAGGGACACCTCCTGGACTCCCAGGACCAGGCTGCCCAAAAGCCATGGGATGGAGAGGAGGAAAACCGGGGGGCTCCTACCACCCGGCGACAGCTGCCAGCTCCTGGGCTCAGAACCCCAAGCTGCCCAGGGGTGCGGACCACCCCTTTGCTGCCAGAAAAGGCCAGACCCTCCACCCATGCCCTGGCAGGCTTTTCCCAATACAGTGACGCTGGCAGAGGGAGCTGAGATCAACTGAGGGCTTCAAGAGATACTTGACCTGAACTTTCTAGAACTTTCTAGAAGAATGAGAGTTGCCCAGACCTCAGGCTATCTGGAACTCAACATCTTTCTATTGAGTTACGGACCTTCTACCAGGGTAGAGCGCACCTCGTTTAGCAGCCCAGCCGCGCCCGTCTTCTCCTTCCGGGACACCGCTCTCCTGTGCCCCTCGGTGTGACCAGAGCTGCAGAGTCGCGGCCCAGTAGCAGTTCTCTGTTGCGGGTGATCCCCTGAGCTCTTTCCCCTGCGTGTGCTCCGATGAGGATGTTCCAGCAGAGGTGGAGGCCCCACCCCACAAAAGCACCTTCTTCTCAGCCATTTGGGGGTTTCTGGTGGGGGACATCACTTCTATGGCCCAGGGAGCGGCGGTTGAGCCCGTGGTCTCAGTCCCCCAGAGACCCGGGAACTGGTAATGAAAATCAGGCCCCCCCAAGTGGAGAGTTCTGGGGTGGGGGCCTGGGTGCTGAGGACAGACCCGGGATCCCTCTCAGATCATGTCTGAACTTACAGGGAAAGCGGGGGGGGGGGGCGTGGGACAGCAGGTGTGGGCGCTGGACCTCAGGAGCCGGGAGGAGGCTACACTGGGAGAGCGCCGCCCCCTTATTAGCACCAGGAAGCAGCAGCAGACACAAAGGCAGGAGAGTGCCCCTGGCCTGGGCGGCTCCATAATCACCAGGCTGATAGCTGAGTCTCAGAACTTGCTGCTAATGGCCTGCTTTGCAGCTGACAGCAGCTGACCCCCACGAGGCCCCCAGGTGACATCTTGCCTTCCAGCTGCCCTTCCTGCCTTCTTAAAAACCAGGTCCATGAAGCAACTCTGAGCCCCTCAAAGGAGGCCCCATGCGTGGGAGGGTGGGGAGCAAGGAGCAGGTCCCAAAGGGCGACCTCGCCGCTCCTCCTTCAGCTCCCTCCGAGAGACGAGCCTCCAGAGATCCACATGGACACGAGCCCAGGGATTCCTCCAGAAATCTGTCACCCATACTGACTAAAGAACGTCCTTCCTGGCAGTCACCATGAGGAGGCCGAGTGCAGGGGCAGGCGGGCAGCCTCCCTGTGGGTGCTGGGAGACCGGCCAAGGGCTACGGTGTTCCCATTGCGATTCAGTTCCCCACCTGTAAAGTGGGGAACTGAGTTCCCCTCCTAGAGCCTGATGAGGGTAAAGCAAATTCACGGGCAGCTGAGGACTGAGGGCGGGGGCTCAGGGCTCGTCGGGCCCCACATGGGGCTCTGTAGCCAGCAGCTACCATTAAAGCCGTCATGGCTATTCGGGGTGGAGCTAAGGAGTGGGCAGCTTGGCCATGACCAATGACGTGCTCTGCGCCTCAGAAAGGGACACTCACTGGGCAGATGAGACCCCAACATGCGGCGATGTTTCAGAGAAAGTAGCACATCAGTTTAATAGGCAAGTCGGTAAGCCGCACGCTGGCGCTGGCCGTGGGCTCCGTGGCCCCAAAGGGGGCCTGTTGGATGGCATCAATAACACAGTCAAGACATCTGGGCCAAAGCACCAGCCACTGCCGCAAAAAGTCAATAGTGAGGTGGGAGGTGGGAAGGGGGTGAGAGAACAGACGGAAGAGACTTGGGGTCACTGAGTCCATAGCCAGGAGCCAGCCCAGGCTGGCAGGGGGACAGCCTGAGGGGCTGACCTCCACCTCCAAGTTGCGTGGTACGATGTGGTCGGGCAGGTCCGGGAGTTCCTGGCGGTCATGCGTGGAGGTCTGAGGGAAAAGGGGCAGCCATGGACAGTGCAGGGGGCTGGACCGCATGCCACCATCCCCGACTACTCGCCCTGACGCTGAGGGTTCTGAGCCTCAGTGAGCCTCAGTTTCCCTCCTGGGAAAAGAAGTGCATTCTCATCGAAGCTGCCAACGGGCCAAAAACCAGCCCGCAGAAATGTCTTGTTTGGCCCACACAGTATTTTAAAAAATATCTGAATTCATTATCAACATTTAAAAATAGGAGATTTCATATAAAAAAATCCAGATTTCTGGACTCCTTTGCAGAATGGGTGAACGTAGCAATGCTGGTACCCGACCAGATGACCATGATTGTGGGCTGAGCTTGGCTGCCCCCTCAACCGTGGCAGGTGCTTCTTGGCACAGAGCCCACCGTCCCCAGTGTCCCTCTGGGGCTGAACTTCACACTGCCCACCGGGAGGACAAGGTCCTCCACAGCTGCTGGACCATGCCCAGTTTAACGAGCTGAGCCCTGGAGGGTCCCCGACCTCTCTGTGCTGGGTTGAGGCGACCCACAGACTCTCAGCCCCCAGTGTGCTCAGGCAGGGTGCTACTGCTTCCAAGTTAGGTGAAGAGGAAAGCATCCAGCTCTAAAAATAGCCAATGGATGGAACAGCCACCATCGGCATCCGAGCACCCTGGACTCCCCCCGCATCCAAACTCACCCCATAAAGGTGAGGGGCTTTATGAGAGGGCTCACAAGCCATTAAGTTCCTGATGTGATGGGGGAGGGTCACCTTTGGGGGCCACTCTTATAGGGGGCAACACAATTCCAAAGCCAACCATGGAGGTGGGCAGAGCCAGGCAGGGCCGTTTCCTGCTCCCCGTGCTCTCCTGAGAGAGCCTCTACTCACGACCCACTGCGCCAAGAGGGGTCCCCACACAGCTGCTGAGGCAGAGGCAGACCCTCAGGCTACCCCACAGCTACAGGCTCAGGGTCTACATTTGCGCCTGACTGGATTATGGGGGCACAGTGGCATTCGGTGCCTCCCAGAGACCCCAGAACACAGATCCCCCAAGTCAGTTGACAGATGGGCCCCAACAACACCCACATGCCAGGACCACCTTTGACAGCAGAGCAACCAGGGCTGGGCTTGGCCACACATTTTTCTGGACATCCTGGGCCTGAGTTTTCCAGGCAGGCCAATAGGGACCCCCAAAGGTCACAGTTGGAGGGAGGACTTAAGGGTTACTGGGTTGGGCAACAGAATGGAGGCTAGTGTGGGATGGGGCCAGCAGTCAAGGAAAGTGGTCTCTAGAAGCGGAACAAAGAGTCTCCAGTACAAGGCCTTCTGGTATGTGGACCTTGAGGCTGAATTTGGAATACAAACTCCCCAGAGCTATCAGATAGTCAAGACAGGCTGTTGGAAGCCACCGAGTGATGGACATTTTTTGGCGCAGCAGTTAAGGGACAAACGCATCTTCCTTCTTGGCTCAAATACACCTCCTCCAAGAAGCCTTCCCTGATCAACCCCCTGATAGAGCTCAGAAAGGAAGCTTCTCTGCCACTTACAGCTAGAGGCTTTGCTGAGCTGCAGGAAGCCGACTTTGAGGTCAGACCAGCCTGTCCTTGACCCCCATCCCGTTCCCAGCCTCTCTTGGACAATGGCGCTCACATTTCATTCCTGTTTCCGGGGTGAGTTAGATCCTGGAGGATAAATTCCCTCTCCGGTTCCCTCGTGTGGCAGCTCCTCCCTCCGTCAATGCTAGTGTGCCGCCGAGGTGCTGGCCTGGGGAGACACGTGCTGTCCCTCTGGTCCCCCGCTGGACCCACCATTTATCACTGGCTGGGATTTGACAATGCCTCATTGCCCCGAGCTCTGCAGAGGGGCCTGTCAAGGCAGAGAGGACGAGGCTGATCTGCCCTTTCCAAACGGCTCTGCTGGAATCCAGCGACAGCCACCACGCGTGTCACGGCGACCTTGGCCTTCAGCAGCAGACCACGGTGATTTTTTCTTCCTTCTTAGGATCCAGAAGCTGGCCTGGAAAATAAGCTTTGAGCCGAGGCGGGCGGCGGGGTGCCTGGGCAGAGGGAGCACCGCCAAGCTCAAGGCTGAATTCTGATTCCCTCTCCCCGATCACAGGCCAGACTCACCCTGCTCCGGCCCCTGCACACCCTCCCTGGCCCCCCACCCCAACCCGGCGGACAGGCTGGGCAGGGCCAGGGTGGCTCTCCCGCCCCCGTCTCTATCTCTCTATCTCTGTCACTGTCTATTTCTCTCTCTGTCTCTCTATTTCTCTCTCTATCTCTGTCTGTCTGTGTCTCTCTCTGTGACTCTGTCTCCCTCTCCTCTCTACTATCAGCCGTGTTTCAACAGTTTTTTTTTTTCCTTCTTTTCTTTTTTATTGAGGGGGTGTCATACTCAGCACGGTTCAGGACTTACTGCTGGCTCTGTGCCCACTCCTGGCAGGCTTGGCATGTGGAGACCGACCCCAGGTCAGCTGTGCGCAAGGCAAGCACTCTACTCTCAGTTCCGTCGCTCCAGTCCTGTATTTTTAAGCTTTTTTTAACCAGAGGCTGACTTGTAGAACCCCAGGACAATCTCGATTCTGTGGGAGCTGGGCCACATAGCCACATGAAAGGAGCAGAGCGTAAGCTCCAGTGTGCCACAGTCTCTACCCGACCTTGTTGTCCTTCCACGGAGGCCAGGACTCCTGCAGTGGGCAGGCAGGGCCAGGGCGAGTGAGAGGTAGGTTGGGGGTTTCAGTGAGCGGGGAAGAGGGGAAAGCACATCTGGGCACTGACAGGGGCCCTCAGGCCTCCCTGGACCCTCCTCCAGCAGTCAGGGAGGTTCTGGGAGGGAGGAGGGAAGACACCAAGCGGCTGGGGGTGGGCAGCGTGGCTGGTGGCTCCGACTGCCACCAGACAGGCCCTGAGGCCTTGGGAAATGTGCTCCAGCTCTCGGTGCTCTTCTCTGCAGAGAGAGATACACGGCTCGTGCTGTGCAAGGGCTCGGGCGCTGCACATGTTGTCTGCCCCCATTTCCCAGAGGAGAACATCAAGGATGGGAACAAAGAGAAGAAAGAACACATCTGCCTGGAGGAGAAACTGCCCAGCCGGGTTGCCCAGGTTCATCTCTGCGTGGGATCCTGAGACTTGACATCAGTCTGAGGGCCAGTCTGAAGGCCAGTCTGAGGGGCCAGTCTGAGGGTCAGTCTGACGGCCAATCTTAGGACCAGTCTTAGGACCAGTCTGAGGGCCAGTCTGATGGCAGTCTGACGATCAGTTGAGGGGCCAGTCTGACGGCCAGTCTGAGGACTGTTCTGCTTTGTCCCCGGAACCTCCATGCTGGTCCTGACCATTGTCCTTCACCCACACAGCAGCGGTCCCTGCTCTGGACAAAAGTCCCCAGACCAGTCACTGGCTCCAGAGAGCAATGGGCTTCCAGAGCCCCAGGTAGCCTAAATCGAGCAGAGGGGCCATACCCAGTCATGTCAGCCCTGCCACTCTCCCTGGAAGCAGCGCCCCAAGACCCTGTGGCATGGGGTTGTGAGGCATCTGCTGATAGAGAAACTGGTGCAGAGGGGCCACAGAAGCCAACTGGCAGGTTGGAGTCCAGCAGCATGTGAGGAGCCAGAGACAGGAGAAGGAGCCGGTTGAGCACAGAACCACCAAGCCCTCCGCTGTGGTATGGTCACTGGGGGACCAGGGCAAGATGGGGGAGACACAAGCCGCAGAAACATATCCTGGGGGCGACAGCTCCTCAAGACCCATCAGGAGCACCTGAAAACACTGTACACGCTCGACCCACTTTGCCCCCAACACACAGAGCCCCAACACACAGAGCCCCAACACACAGAGCCCCAACACACAGCACTCCCAACCCACAGCACCCCAACACACAGCACCCCAACACACAGCACCCCAACACACAGCACCCCAACACACAGCACCCCAACGCTTAGCACTACAACGCACAGCACCAAACGCACAGCACCCAACACAAGCACCCAACACACAGCACTCCAACGCACAGAGCCCCAACCCACAGCACCCCAACACACAGCACCCCAACACACAGCACCCCCACACACAGAGCCCCAACACACAAAGCCCCAACACAGCACCCCAACACACAGCACCCCAACACCCCCAAACCAGGCCCCAACACACAGCACCCCAACACACAGCACCCCAACACACAGCACACACCAACACACAGCACCCCAACACACAGAGCCCCAACACACAGCACCCCAACACACAGCACCCCAACACACAGCACCCTAACACACAGCACCCCAACACACAGAGCCCCAACACACACAACACACAGCACCCCAACACACAGCACCCCAACACACAGCACCCCCAACACACAGCACCCCAACACACAGCTCCCCAACACACAGCTCCCCAACACACAGCACCCCAACACACACTGGCTCTTCCCTAGGATCTTCCCACATGAGCCCTTTGCTACTTCCCCAATTCTGCCAGAAACACGCGTGCAGGGGACAACAGCCCCCAGCCCTCCGGGAGAGACACTAGTGGCAGGGGCAATGGAAGGAATGGACAGGGCAGGACAGAGGGACAGATGGGACAGACAAGGGTAGACAAGGGACAGATGGGGTCAGGTGGGCTGGACGGGACAGATGCGGGGCTGGGTGGGGCACAGGGCGGACGGGGCAGTCGGGCTGAGTCGGGTAGGGTGGGACACAGGCGGATGATGTCATCCCAGATGATTGCGGAAGACAGCGCAGCGCATCTGTGGACGTCGGGAGTCCAGGTACAGGGTACCAGGAGAGACTGGCCGCCGCCATACACCCCCAACCTTCCAGCTTCTCTGAGGAAGCCCCACGGCCCGATTCCCAGCACCATCTGCCTGCTGGGAGACACTGTCCAGGGACCCGTGGCCGGGTCAGTCTCAGCCTCGTCTGAGCCTCTGCTGTGGTCCCCACTTCGCTGTCTGGGGAAGGCATCCCCAGGGGGCACACGGCGCTGGCACAAGGGCACGGGGTGCTGGCCTCCACGCCTGACCACACCTGACCATGCCTGGCCACATCTGACTTCCATGCACAGGAAATACTTCTCGTGGTGGGGCTGCTCCCTCAGCCACAGCTCCCGGAGCCAGGAGGGGAGACCTGCCCTGACCCCCCATGTGTCTCGCCGCTGCTTCTCCGCCCCGGAGCCTTGCCGTGGCCACGAGTCTCCTCCACACGCCACACAGTCAACAGAAAGCTGGTTTGGTCACCTTAGGAGAGAATCTAAAATTATCTCACCTCACCCCACTCCGGGGCTCATTCTCGTGTCTGAGAGGGACCCACAGAGCTTTGGCCAAGGGAAACGGCATTTCCTTTGCTATTTTTGAGATCAGAGAACCCCAGATTCTATGCAGGCTGGACCAAGCCTTTGAGATCAGAGCTTCCAAAAGCTTCGGTTTGAAAAAAAAAGTTTGTAAAGAAGCCCCCAAACGGTTAGGGTTTCAGATAATTCATAAAAGAAGAAAGTAATGTCGTTAAAATCGTGTGGGGAGAGTCCGACTCTATAGTAATAGCACTTAAATGAAAGCTGCAACAAAGAGCTTTGCAGCCAGTTTCTGGAGGCAAGGCTGAAAGGAAACATTTCTCTGGCCCTCCCGGACCCCTGCAGTGGCCAGCACACGGCCACCCACCCTGGCCACAGCCACAAGCGGGAACGAGTCCCAAGAGAGCTGGTGTGAGCCCCTGTGGACGGAGCCAGGGGGCACGTGCCAGGGCCTGGCCCAGCTCCAAGCCTGGTCCTGAGACCAACTTTGCTTCTGCCTCGGTGACTGCGCCGAGCTATTCCTTCTGGGAGTCCCATCTCTCCTCCGCACGAGGCTCACGGCTCCTTTTTTCCACTTAGGGCTCTGCCATACCCAGGAAGCCCCCACTCGCCGCTGTGCCATCGGGTCACCGTCACTAGGAGCCCCCACCCCGCGGGCCCCACCTCACCCCCGGTCCTTGCTCAGTTTCCTATCCGGGACATGGGGAGGAGGCAGCCCCAGGCCTCTGCTCTGCCATGGGACTCCAGGACACGCTGTCTCTCTCCTCACCATGCCTGCCCCTGGGCCCTGCTCAGCCTCCCCGGGATGACCACACCTAACACCCCCGGGACCACCACCCCACTGGGAGGAGCTCTGCCTCCGCGCCGCCACTCCCAGTTCCAGCTGGCCGGTGATTGGTCCAGAGCTGGGTACATGATTCCAGCTGAACCAATCAGAGGCAGTTCTGGGACTCACGGAACCATCTGGGGAAGCAAGGGTTTCCCCTTCCTTGGAGATGCCCCAGGACCCCCGATGCCGGGGCTGAGCTGCCCCCGCAGACCCACGTCCACCCAGAGCAGCTGCCTTCCAACTCCCCACTAGGCACAGACCCAGGCTCAGTACAGAGCTTGCCCGCGGCTGGCCAGACCCACATCCACCCAGAGCAGCTGCCTTCCAACTCCCCACCAGGCACAGACCCAGGCTCAGTACAGAGCTTGCACACAGCTGGCCCAAGTTCAATCCACCACACTCCGTGTGGTCCCACGACCCTGCCCCAGGACTGACCCCTGCGCACAGAGCCAGGAGTAAAGCCTGAGCACTTCCAGGTGTGGCCCCAAACACCAATCAAACCAGAAACGCAGCTTTTAGCCCTTGGCTGAGGGGTGTCCCTTCTTCCCCATCCTGCCATCCCTCCCTTCCTCTGATCCTCCCGCCCTCCTTCTGTCCTCCTTCTATCCCTCCCTCCCTGCCTAGGGCTCTGGCCGTCTGCCCCTGGTGCCCTCCCCAGCCCTGGCCGCCAGAACAAGGTGACAACTCAGCACTCAGGGCTGTGACTGATGAGCCAATCTGTCAGGGCTGAAAGTCTCACCCTGCGATCTGAGCAATTAACCTTTCTGCAAAGGCCAAGGCCAATTACATCCCAGGGGCCGACTGTGATATCCCTGTCACTGACCAGGTCCCTCCTTCTGCCTGCCTGTGATGACACCCTCCTGCATGTCAGGCAGCACCACCAGCCCCCACGTCCCACACCCTCCCCACCTGTCGCCCCTGGGCCAGTTCTCAGTGTTCCCACAGTCTGCAGCCGCTCACCCTGGTGCACCCTGCAGTCTCAGGCTTGGCCCTTCTCCCCCAGGACTCCCCTGCTGACTCCCCCAGGTCTCCCTGCTGACTCCCCAGGTCTCCCCTGCTGCTCCCCAGGCCTCCTGCTGACCCCAGGTCTCCCTGCTGACTCCCCAGGTCTCCCCTGCTGACTCCCCCAGGTCTCCCCTGCTGACTCCCCAGGTCTCCCCTGCTGACCCCTCCAGGTCTCCCTGCTGACTCCCCAGGTCTCCCTGCTGACTCCCCAGGTCTCCCCCTGCTGACCCCCCAGGTCTCCCCTGCTGACTCCCCCAGGTCTCCCCTGCTGACCTCCCCAGGTCTCCCCTGCTGACCCCCCAGGTCTCCCCTGCTGACTCCCCAGGTCTCCCCTGCTGACCCCCCCCAGGTCTCCCCTGCTGACCTCCCCAGGTCTCCCCTGCTGACTCCCCAGGTCTCCCCTGCTGACTCCCCAGATCTCCCCTGATGACTCCCCAGGTCTCCCCTGCTGACTCCCCAGGTCTCCCCTGATGACCCCCAGGTCTCCCCCTGCTGACCCCCAGGTCTCCCCTGCTGACTCCCCAGGTCTCCCCTGATGACCCCCCAGGTCTCCCCTGCTGACTCCCCAGGTCTCCCCTGCTGACCTCCCCAGGTCTCCCTGCTGACTCCCCCAGGTCTCCCCTGCTGACTCCCAGGTATCCCCTGCTGACTCCCAGGTCTCCCCTACTGACTCCCCAGGTCTCCCCTGCTGACTCCCCAGGTCTCCCCTGCTGACTCCCCAGGTCTCCCCTGCTGACCCCCCAGGTCTCCCCTGCTGACTCCCCAGGTCTCCCCTGCTGACTCCCCAGGTCTCCCCCTGCTGACTCCCCAGGTCTCCCCTGCTGACTCCCCCAGGTCTCCCCTGCTGACTCCCCAGGTCTCCCCTGCTGACCCCCCCAGGTCTCCCCTGCTGACTCCCCAGGTCTCCCCTGCTGACTCCCCAGGTCTCCCCTGCTGACTCCCCAGGTCTCCCCTGCTGACTCCCCCAGGTCTCCCCTGCTGACCCCCCAGGTCCCCCCTGCTGACTCCCCAGGTCTCCCCTGCTGACTCCCCCAGGTCTCCCTGCTGACTCCCCCAGGTCTCCCCTGCTGACTCCCCAGGTCCCCCTGCTGACTCCCCAGGTCTCCCCTGCTGACTCCCCAGGTCTCCCCTGCTGACCTCCCCAGGTCTCCCCTGCTGACTCCCCCAGGTATCCCCCTGCTGACCTCCCCAGGTCTCCCCTGCTGACTCCCCAGGTATCCCCTGCTGACTCCCCAGGTCTCCCCCTGATGACTCCCCAGGTCCCCCTGCAGGCTCCCCAGGTCTCCCCTGCTGACTCCCCCAGGTCCCCCTGCAGACTCCCCCAGGTCTCCCCCTGCTGATTCCCCAGGTCTCCCCTGCAGGCTCCCCCAGGTCTCCCCCTGCTGCTGATTCCCCCAGATCTCCCCTGCAGGCTCCCTAGGCCTCCCCCTCCCATGGCCTGGGGTCAGAATGTAATCTGCTGTGGTTAGCTGGGTGAGGGGGAAACGTGGAGGGGGAGCCAGGATGCCTACAGGGGTAGTGCCCAGCCTGTTCCCTCCCCTGGAAGTGGGGTGCTGTTGGCACCACCCATGAGAGGGGCTGGACGCACGCCCGGGCTCGAGCACAAGTGCCCTGTGGGGCTGTGGCCGCCTGCTTGCCTGTCCCATTTCGGAAAGCAGGTACTTGTCTCCCTCATGGACTCGGAGGCCAAAGGCCAGGACCTGCCCAAAGGGTAGAGCTAATGGAATGATGAAGACGGTCAAGGAGTGGACCCTGCACCCAGCATGAGTCCACACTGGTCCCAGCTCTGAGGCTCGGTAGCAGGCAGGCAGAGCCTGTGTTCATGCCTGAGCAATCCCGAGATTTGAGCAGCAGTGAGACTTCCCGAGACCCAGACCCTGTCCGTGGGGGACCAAAATGCCAAGAGAACCAGAATAAATAATCAATCACTGATCACTAATGTTATGGTGTAGTTCCTTGCCTCTTTGTCAGATCACCTTTGCACAAAGGTCTCTGTGAGAGAGTGTGATTATCCCCATGTACCAGTCAAGTTCCTCCAGACACAGAAGGTTCTCAGACTTGCCCGGTCTACACAGCTGTGCTCTAAGCATGGCTGAAATTAAAGTAACATTCAGAGCCATGTGAGACAGGCTTGTGCGGACTCAAGAATGCTCAGTCCTATTCACAATAACCAGAATCTGGAAACCAACCAAGTGCTGGAGAACAGGCAACTGGATAAAGAAACTATGGTACATGCAATGGAATACACAGCTCTTAGGAAAAATGAAGTCATGAAATTTGCCTATAAATGGATGGACATGGAGAGTATTATCCTGAGTGAAACGGGTCAGAGGAGGACAGATATAGAATGACTGCATTCATTTGTGGGTTTTAAAAGAAAAAGTAGCATGAGACTAATATCCAAGACCAGGAAAAACAGGGACCAGAAGGATGTGTCAATGGTCAGATTCTACATTTTTGTGGGGGCAGAGGGCTTGGTAAGATAGAGAAGGGACCGGTTTGACAATAGAGTTGGAAATAGTAATGCTAGACCAGAACTGAGTATTGAAAGTCGGTCCCCTTCAGTGTCCGTATTGCAAACCAGAATGCACCAAAGCGGGAGAGAGAGAGACGCCATAGAGGCAGGTTGGGTGAGAGGAAAATGGGGACACTGGTGTTGGGAAATGTGTGCTGGTGGAGGGATGGGTATTGGAACGCTGTGACTGAAACCCAGTCATGAACAGCTTCATAATGGTCCATCGCACGCTGATTCAATAAAAAAAAAGAAAAGAAAAGAAGTTCTGCCTGGGGATTCACAGGACAGCAGAAGGAAGAAATGCTGTTGGTTTGGGGGCAACCCCATTGCATCACCGCAGGAGAGATGAGAGCTGGAATACTATGTGGCAGTGCAAAGAAATGGGTCATGGCTGAACCTCCACATGGATGACGTTTAGGATGAACATAAACAAGTTAAAGAATAATATATGTACTATGATAAAATTTACCTGGAGTTCGAAACTACGCAAAGCAATGCAAGGTGTTTGGGAATACAATGTGTGGTGAGCAAACTCAAGAACAGAAACTCAACACAGAAATCAAGGGGGCTTAATTACATCCCATTTTGACTGTCGTAAGTAATAATGTAATTATGGTCCTGTATACACATTTTGCTGACAGTATGAAATATTATATCATCATCCAAAAGCGAGTAGGGAGTTTGCCTTGCGCAGCCAACCTCGGTTAGAGACCCGCTTCCCATATGGTCCCCGAGCACCGCCAGGAGTATTCCTGAGTGCAAAGCCAGAAGTAACCCCTTTCTGGGTGTGACCCAAAAAAGAAAAAAGAACAGAAATCAAGAAAGAGGTTTCCTCTGGACACTGAGTCCTGAGGCTGGGGACCCCACGGCCTGAAAATCAGTGACAAGACATTTTGGGGTGGTACCTAGTTGTTCATTACCTTTATTATCGTTATCTTGAATTTATTTTTTAGAAATATTCTTTTGTACATATTCCAAGATGTTTTAACCTTTTAAAAGGAAAATAAGAAATGGAGTTAGCTAGCCTAGAGGTTGGCAAACTGTGTCCTGTGAACCAGGTCTGGCCCAGTTCTTATGTTTGTCAATAAAGTTTTATTGAAATACAGAAAGCATTCTGTAGGGGCACAGCTACGTCCGTTTGTGAATTCTCTGCAGCTGCCTGCTCTCTCCAAGGACAGTGCTGAGCTATTGTGACAGAGGCCGCCAGGGCCGAAAATTTACTACCCTGGTCATTGCTGTCATGCAGGAATGAACAAACTCATAGACTGAACTTATGTAATTATAGGGGTATTGTTTCCTTGGGGGGCGCGGTCATACCTGGCGATGCTCAGGGATTACTCCTGGCTCTGCACTCAGCAATTACCCTTAGCGGTGCTCAGGGGAGCATGTGGGGTGCTGGGGATTGAACCAGGTCTACCACATGCAAGGCAACGCCCTCCCAGCTGGACTATCGCTCCAGCCTGTAATTATGTTTTTTAACTGTTTTAAAAATTAAACCATACTCACTATGAAGTATCTGAAAAATATAGAAACCACCCAAAGCACCATTCAACAACACTGCCAACAGGAAGTGGTTATTCCCTCCCAGTTTCTCCTGCGTGTTCAGTCAGCCACCCCTGAGCCCTCCAGCACCCCAATTATGCAAGTTTGTACCCTGCTGCCTTCGTGCGGTCTTGTTTCAGGAACACTGTTCTGTGTGGCTTAATTACGTCCCATTTTGACTCTCATAAGTAATAATGTAATTACGGTCCTGTATACACATTTTTGTTGACAATATGAAATATTATATCATCATCCAAAACGAATTCTTCAAGGAATGTCTAATGCCACTGAGATGTCCCTGCTGCATTATTGATGCTGGCAGAGAGACCAGGGACATTCTGAATGGCCTGATGGAAAATGACTCATTACACAAACGTGTTCTGCCACTCAAACGAATACTGTTTGGGTTTGGCATTTTGTTGGTTATTTTTGTTCTATTTTCCTTATTTGGAGGGAGCCACCCCTGAAGTTCTGGGGGCACTGGAAGGCCTTATGGTGCTGGGGATCAAATCTGGGACCCGGCTTGTGCCAGGAGGTGCTCCAGCCTTTTGAGCTGTCCCCAGCCCGGAATGAACATCCTCGGCACTGAAGCAGGATGATGGAGGAAGGGGAAGGCCACCGCGCTGAGCCTCAGTTTCTCCCTCTGCAAGGCAGGTGCAGGCCCCCACGGCATTGGTTTTGGAGCGTGGAAGGAGATGATGCATTCGGGGCTTGAAGCACAAACAAGCTGACTGCAGGTACACCAGAAACGGGCAGCCCCCACCCCACCCCATCAGCAGCGTCCTGACTGCAGCCCAGCCTTTGGCTCACCCTCCACCCCCGCACCTCTGAAGGGGCCCCAGCAGAGCAGCGGGCAGCCCTTTCCCAGCCTCACTCTGCGGCTCTGTGAAGACTGTCCCCATCTCACTTGTATGACCACCGAGGGGCTGTAATTTCAAAGGGACTTTGATGAGAGCCTGACAGCCTCTGAGGAGGCAGCAAATGGCTCTTGACGGTGGACAGGGACCAGCTGCTGCCAAGCAGATATTGATTGAGGCTGAACAGCCCAAGTAGAATGAGAGGGAAACAGGAGATGAACACAGGCAGGCACACGTGCACACATTCATGTATGTGTGCACACACAGGTGGGGAGGCGTCCAGGCCGTGGGAGGAGACAACCAGGCCTCAAGGTCCACGCTCAGTCCCCAGGAAGACCCTGGTGCCCAAAGAAGAGCTGGACTCTGGCTCCATAAGAGGTGCCAGGGAAGTGTGGGGTGGGCAACGCACCAGAAGCATGGGGCTTATGTCATACTCCATGACATAAAACCCAGCATGCTTCATGCCTTATGTCTGGAGAAAGGGGAGGGGCCAGGCCTCCATGGCGAGTTCTGAGAGGGATATTTGGGAACAAAGAAATTTGTGAGCAGCAGAAGTTCATACAGGGCAGGGCAGGGCAGGATCCGGCCAGCCCAGCTGACACTCAGCCTGACTCCCTGGCGCCCTGTCCACCCGTGTCTTCAGGGACCTGCTCTGTGTGGGCTGCAGACATGCCCACAGCCACCCATGGGCGCCTGCCCCTGGAGGAGGCTGAAGCCAGTTCACTGCAGGCACCAAGCACTGGGCTCCAGCAAGAGCTCAGAGATCCGCAGCATGGGCTTTGCATGTGGAAGGCCTGGGTGCAATCCCCGCACCAGGATCCCCCAAGCATTGTCAGGAGTGACTCAGACACACGTTGAAGTAGTCCCTGAGCACAGCCAGGAGTACCTTCGCCCCCCCAAGTATTAAGTGTCATCACCTCAACAGACAGCCCTGGTGAGGGACAGAACCTCATGCTCTGAGGACACACACTCAGAGCCATGCTCCAGGCTCAGCCACTTCCTGGGGGACCTGAGAGGATCATGAGCCCTCAGGCTGGGAGCACAGACCCCTCCAGGCTGGGAGCACAGACCCCTCCAGGCTGGGAGCACAGACCCTCCAGGCTGGGAGCACAAACCCCTCCAGGCTGGGGAGCACAGACCCCTCCAGGCTGGGAGCACAGACCCCCTCCAGGCTGGGAGCACAGACCCCTCCAGGCTGGGAGCACAGACCCCTCCAGGCTGGGAGCACAGACCCCTCCCAGGCTGGGAGCACAGACCCTCCAGGCTGGGAGCACAAACCCCTCCAGGCTGGGAGCACAGACCCCCCCAGGCTGGGAGCACAGACCCTCCAGGCTGGGAGCACAGACCCCTCCAGGCTGGGAGCACAGACCCCTCCAGGCTGGGAGCACAGACCCTCCAGGCTGGGAGCACAGACCCCTCCAGGCTGGGAGCACAGACCCTCCAGGCTTGGAGCACAGACCCCTCCAGATTGGGAGCACTGACCCTCCAGGCCAGGAACGCCGACTTCACACAGTGCTGCACCCTTGGCCCTTAGGGTGTTATATGGTGGACATAAACTCTCTATACTGAGCCTCTCTTAGTTGTAAAGGACAGAAAACACAACACAAATAAGCTTCAGCAAAGAATCTTTGATCAGTCGGAAAGTGGAAAGGCAGGGCTAGCATCAGGCACGGCTGGATCCAGTTCTCCATCTTTCTGCCTCACCTGGTAGCTCCCTGTGGTGGCAAGAAAGCAGTTGACAACCCTCCAGGCCAGTATGGAGCTGGCGGCTCCACGTGAGAGGAAAACGCAGCAGCAGCACATACTGCTGGGGGCACCCACGCTACCTCCACAGTGCCACGAGGAGACAAACGGCAAATGGAGAACACCCCAACATCAGCTCCCTAAGCCTCACCCCACCTCATGGCACTCCGAGATGTGCAGCCCACCAGCTTCTGGTCTTTGGGAGTCCCAGCCAGCACCCCACCACACATCACGGTCCAGGCCATGTGAGGGACAACCAGGCCTTCCATGCTCAGTCCCCAGGAAGACCCTGGTGCCCCAAAGAAAAGCTGGACTCTGGCTCCATAAAGAGGTGCCAGGGAAGGGGTGGGGGCGCACCAGAAACAGATGGCTTTCTCTTAAACGGTGGAGGAGCTTGTCAGGACAGAACGAGACAGTGGGCAGCCCTTTATAAGTTCCCTAACTTGCTGGGCATTTTTATTCTTGGTCTGGTGCTCCAAGCTGCTGATATATCTGACTTAAAGCCCCATAAAGTGCCACTGGAGTCTCCACAGGCGGAGGCAGTCTGGAGATGAATGATGCACCACTTCCCTTTCTTCTCCCTTGGCAGACATTGTTAATCGATCACGGCACGCTCCCACCAAGCCTGGGATGCTGGCATCCTCTGCCCACAGTGCACAGGCAGTACCACGTGAGCAGAGAAGGGGTGAAGGATGAGATTGTCCTGTTCGCCTCAATCTGGTCCAACTCCATCATGAGCCAGTGTGAGAGGAGCCCACAGAAGGCTGCTGCTGGCTCACTGTAGAGCTGGGCATCAGACGCGTAGGGGACAGTCCGGTCTCCCACCTCTTCCTCAAACCAGGGAACAGCAGAAATGACCCAGGAAGGGCAGATTCCAGAAGAAAGAAGGTTCGAGGGTATGAGAAGGTTCAAAGTGTCCGTGGCGCCCCACAGCTGTGAGAATCAACCCCATACTTCCTACTCGGGCTCGAGGTGGCCCCCATGTCCACCCCTCCTTAGGCCACAGCCATTCTGCCCTCCTGCTACTTAAACACTCCAACTCAGGTATGAGCTTGAAACGTGCAGGCCAAGGCCTTTGGAGGCTCTCCCCAGAGAAGAGATCATCAGATGGACACAGCCATCGGCGTCAGTCCCACTTGGCGGCAGAAGACCCCTGGCTCCCAGCAGCCCCTGTACCAGGCTCTCATCCGCTGCTGAAGGTACATCAAGGTGGACCATGAAGTGGCCAGGCCTGCATACCAGGCTCTCCCCATAGAGCAGAATGAGACTTCTGCAGAGAAAAAGTGGAAGTGGCGCATCCAGCAGGAGGTGAGTGCATGGCCAAAGGCCTGGGGCTCTGCACAGGGGCTGGAGCGATGGCCCAGCGGGCGGGCATTGGCCTTGCGCGCAGCCGACCGGGTTCAATCCCGGCATCCCGTATGGTCCCCACGCGGTGCCAGGAGTAATTCCTGAGCAAAGAGCCAGGAGTAACTTGAGCATCGCTGGTGTGACCCAAAAAAGCAAACAAACCAAAAGAAAGTGAGGGTCTGTGTGCCCAAGACCCAGTCGCAAAGGTGTGGAGGGCAAAGCATTTATCCTGACTCCTAAGGGAGCCTCCCGCTGGAAAGGGCAGGTGCAAGGGAGCTGGTGGAGGGTGCAAGGGACTCTGCCGACTGTGTAGCTACTCTCGTGGGAGGCTTGAGGCCCGACCCTGCTGCTACAAATTCAAGAGGGGGAAAAAATCAAAGCCTTAATGCAGCGCCGGAAGGGCACTGACCTTGCTGGGTCCATCCCCAGCACCCTGTATGGTCCTCGAGAACCAGCAGGAATGACCCCTGGGTGCGGAGTCAGGAACAAGCCCTGAGCTAGACCAGCAGTGCCCGCACCCCAAACAGCAGAGCGCTTACTGTCTCATTTTCAGCACTGCCCCCCAGCCCCCACCAAGGCCTCCTATAGTATTTGGGCTTTGGGGGGCACCAGGCCAGGTAACAAGGTCACCTTTGTTGGGGCAGGCAGCAGCTGACCCCCATCGCTGGGCTTTCTCAGGCTTCAGCGTGGTGGAGGCTGGAGTGATCCCCCACCTGCAGCTGAGCTGTCAGCACTCCAGGCTGACTTAATTAAAGCGAACAGAATTACAGAGTCATTATTTAAGGAGGGAAGCTGCCCAGGCTCCTCCCCCAGCCCTGAGCGAGCTGTGCTTTGTGTCCCGCCGGGCTGCACGGGTCCCTTTCATCACCGCTCCTGCTGCAAGTGCCTTCCCGCACGTTATCTGATCTGGTGAAATGGGAAGGAGACGTGTTTGGCTGCCCAAAACGCACAGCAGCCCCCAGGAGCGTGGGCCAGCCACTGGCTACGGCCGCCAGGCAGGGAGACCACTGTTGATCACTGCCAGCTCCTGTCACCCTCCCTGTGGCAACCTGCAGGAGCCAAAGAAGGCTGAAAGGCCCTGGGGAAGCTGTAATTAAGTCCCTGAAGATTGCCAATTCTCCCGCCGGCGGAGGAGAAAAGAGCAAGGCACAGCGGGCATGTCCAGACTGTCCAGATGGAGCAGAGGAAGCCGCCAGGAGCAGGCCACAGGGGGCTGGACTGAGGAGGACGCAGCCAGACCTGGGCAGACTGAGGACGGACAGGCTTCCCTTTGCTTAGGCAGAAAGACTTAGGCAGCCACACTCCCACCGGAAGTTCTTTTCATGACCCATTCACTCACCTGGTGACCTGGCATTTGTCACTTGTCAAATGTGGGGGCTGCTGGCTCCATGCCCTGCTCCCCAAACCTGCAGTGCCCCCCATATGCTCTCTCCTTCCTACCCCTCCACTGCCCCTGGACACCTCCCCAATGTTCTCTTTCCCCACTTCTCCACCCCACTGTCCCTGACCCCTTGGCCCTGGCGTCTTCTTCTAGCCTTGCTCTGCTTCTCTGTCCGGGGTCTGTGGGTTCAGCCTTTGACTGGCAACCTCACTCTTACCACTCTTTGTGATAAAGACTTTCATCTGCTTTGTTCTTCTCAGTGCTGGCTCCTAGGGGCCGGGTGCTAGCTAAGGGAACAAGGGCGCATGGGTTACACATGTGAGGGACCAAGTTCAACCCTAAGGACGCCGAGGTGGTCCTGATAGGACCCAACACCACTGGATCAGCTTCAAACCACCCAACCTGGCAGGATGAGCAGTGTCAGGAGTGGCGAGTGGCCTCCAGACCCCCTCCCCTGAGCTCTGTTTAGGAGGTGCCCCAGCAAAAATGTCAGCATTTCTAATTAATTAATTAATTGACTTATCTATCTCATACCATGCACAAAATCAATTCAAAATGGATTGAAGATCTTGATAATGGATCTCAATCCATAAACTTTACTGAGGGAAACATAGGCAGAACTCTCCTGGCACCAAATCTAGAGGCATGTTCAATGATTCAATGCCAATGGCCAAGCTAATGGAAGCAAAGATAAACAAATGGGGCTACATCAAATTAAGAAGCTTCTGCGCTGAGAAAGAAATTATGACCAGAATTAAATGACACCCCAGAGGCTGGGAGAGAATGTTTGCCCACTGCCCATCTGACAAGTTATATAAAGCACTGGTAGAATATTACAAGAGAAGAAAACATACAAAAATAATATGGGGGAGAGATGAACAGAAACTTCCTCAAAGAGGACATACAGATGACCAAAAGGTATGTGGAAAAACACTTGACATCATTTGCCACCAGGGAGATGCAAATCAAAACAAAGAGGCTTCGTCTCCCAGCAGTGAGACTCGCAACATTGCAAAGAACAAAAACAACCAGTGTTGCATGGACGTGGTGCAACAGGCACCACGTGGGAGTGTCAAGTAGTTCCACCTTTTTGGAAAACAAATAGGACACAACAAGCTAGGAATGGGGCCCTCTGAGCCAACAATCCCACTCCCGGCCCCTACTCCAGGCTCCAAACCTGTTCGTTGCAGCACTCTCCACAACAGCCCAAATCTGGAAAGAACCCAAGTGTCCACGATCAGGTGACGGATAAAGGCACTCTGGCACATGCACAGTGTTGCAGGGCACTGTTGCCCAGAGCCTCTGCATCTTGCCTGGAGTTGCCTCCTGCAGGCCACTTTGTAGATGAAAGGCAGGAGGACAGTTTGAATGTGGCAGTATGTCTCACCATGTATTCTCTGTTAGCTGGTATAGATATTTTCTCTCATGCTGCCACAATCACTGTGGGACTAGCTAGATTTTACCAGTATATTTACCAGGCCATGTTGGATCTCTAGGTAATTAGACCAGAGAGAAATGCTGTTTGCCTCCAAGCAAGCAAGCATGGCTCTCTAATAAGTCTAAAGGCTAATATACTAAACAACTATGAAGTAAAGACGAGAATCTTATGAAGGCTTGGAGAAATATATACCTGGTTGTAGAACATCCACTGGTACAGATACATGCCCTTCCCCACACTCTACCCTGCAGGAGCACTTCCAAGGCAGACCTTGGCCGGGCAACATTAACATTGCAATGGGACTAGGTGAGGTCCAGGGAGAAGTTACCTGAGGGGGATTGATCCCGACTGCTTCCCGTTGGTGTGGGCTGTCTGAATTGAAAAGTTATAAAAGCTGTACCCTTTTGCTTTTTGCCCTTTTGCCTTTGCTCCTCCCTCTGCTCTCCTCCTCTCTGTTCTCATCCCTGTTGGGCCTTAGCACAGGATAAGGCACACAGCGGCCATCTTGGCCTAGGATTCTAAACCTACACGTGTCCAGGGCCCAGCCAGGAACCTGAAGTCTGGGTTTTCCTATTGTTGGATTGTAGACCAGAACCCATGAGAGTAAAGCCTTTAGAAACTTTGCCAGATTCTTGCGTCTTTCTCCATCTGCCGGCCACCAATCCCCTGGGGCAAAAGGGGTTCCCCTGACCCTGCTCCCGGATTTTGTTGGGGTGCCCAGCGGACCCTGACACACAGTGGAATACTCAGCTATAGGAAAGGTTGTAATCGTGCAATTTTCCGGGTGTGAATGAAACTGGAGCATGTCGTGCTGAGTTGGGTTAGCCAAGAGAGGGACAGACACCGAATGGTCTCATGAGTGGGTCTAAAGTGCATGACAGGGAAGCACAAAGGAACGAAAGTGGCAGAACTGAAGAACTGGCCTCTGAGCTGGACTTCCCATGGCAGTGGTACGAAGGCAGGGAGGCTGGGGGTGCCAAGACGATGGTGGAGAGAACGGAGACGCACGTGGAGGCTATGGTGTTGGAATGCTGTGAGGCAGGAAACCTATCACTGACAGCATTGTAAGACTGTAAATCACAGTGACAAAATTTTTTTAAATAAATAGATGCAATGAACTTTTCAGCCTCACTGCATGCAATGTAAACACTATGAACCCCATTCGTCAAACACAACCTATCAGACTCACTCTCCCAATCTGGATTTTCCTCCTTCTCGCCCCCTGTTTATACCCTCCCCCAAATTCCTCCTTGTCCTTTAAGAAATTCTTATGTCCCAGATCCTGGAAGCAGCTTCCTGCCCTGTGAGGGAGCTGGCTTGGGAGCGGGTCTGTCTTGGTTCATTTTCAAAGCTCCTATCTAGGCCACACGTCTCAACCTCTCTTAAGATGAGGGGTGTAGGCTGGATGGTGCCTGTCACCCATGTTTATGTCAGCGTCAGGAGGTGGGGAAGGAAGGCCCAAGGCATCTAGACATTCCCGTGCCGGGAGAAGTAGCACCAACCCCACCAAAACCGGCAGAGGAGCCTCTGCCATAGAGCCAAGGGCTGTGCCGAGGGAGCAGGCGGGGGGAACAAAGTCACCCTGGTTTGCACGCACCCCTCCCCTGTGTCCTTCCCTCATCCCCGCACACACTTCTCTCTCCTCCTCTCCAGCTCCTCCATCCCCTCGCGGCTGCAGGACATCAAAACTGCAGCTTCCTCTCTTCATCATGCCCGAGTCTCCAAGAATCTTGCCGGGCAAAATATTTGTCTAATTCCATTGATCCAACATATTCTATTACTCCCAACAAAATGCCGAGGCAAAAATATTTCTCGACATGCATGGCTATGTAATTACACCACTTCCCTCAATGCCTGTAGCCCAGTGCAACTTATCACCTCGCCCTCTCGGCTTCCCTACTCCGCTGCAATAGATTGGTTCCCGGTCGAAGTCACTGATCATCTGGGGGCAGTGTGGGGGGGGCTCTCTCAGAGCCAGAAGCTGGCCTGGAGCCCCAGCAACACTCCCAACCCTTTAGACACCTGCCTTCGGCTTTCTTCCCCCACCCCAAACTCCCAGCCCTGCTGGACAGAGCCCCAGCCTGTTTGCTCTGGGGTCTTAGTCCAATGGCCAAAACAGTGCCGTCACCAGTCTTACCCCAACACACGGACCTGAAAGGGACCCCTCGGGCTGCTTCCGTGTCTCAGCCCTGCACAAAGGCACATGGAGAGTTGAGCCACTCTCTGGACCAGAGCTACGAGGGGGCTAGACATGGAGACAGAGCTTTGCAGTGTAGCCCCGGGATGGCTCAGCACACAGCACACCTCAGTCACCCTAGTGAGCATTGGATGCTGCCCCTGTACAGCAACCCAGCCCCCCCATACACAAGGTGAGGGCCCCTCTCACCCCTGTACAGCAACCCAGCCCCCCCATACACAAGGTCAGGGCCCCTCTCACCCTGTATCCTGGGCACAGCTGAAAGTGCCCCATGCCACGGCACAGTGGGAGGACACCAAAACCCATGTCAATTAGCACCAAATAAATTTTGGTTCAATTAACACCAAAGAAATATCATCCCAGTGGCTCGGGTCAGCTTCCAGAGGTGCTAAAAGGTAAGACCATGGGTACCACCAACACAGCCCGGGCACCCAGAAACTGTTCTAGTCCCTGCAACCCGCCTTCCCCATATACTGGCTCTGTGATCCAGTGTAACAGCCCGGCCTTGAGTGACAGGGAGACATGGCAGAGCTCTGCCAAGCACACAGCAGCGCCTCGTCGCTAACACCTGCACTTGGAGTTTCACGTTAATGCACTAAGCCGAGGGAGCAAAGTCACGACACACAGATCTTCACTGCTATATACATAATGTCCACGGATGCAAGACCAGGGCTCTATACAGTATGGCCCTGTGTGCACTGTGTGAATTCACTGAACTGTGTGTAGATTTTACACATCACTGTAGGGCACTGTGTACTGTACATAATGCTTTGTATGATATACAAGTAGTTGTGCACACAAAAATAAAGGTTGCAAGAAATGGGAGTGGGAGGGGAATGAACTCGCCATCATTGTTTTTGGCTGGTCCAGCAGTGCTCAGGAGGCCTGGGAGTATGGGCAGACAGGGCCAGGGCCAGGGGCTTCAGTCTTGGTTCCTGTCCTTCACATGATGCAGAGCTGAGGGGCAGGGGTGAGGAAACGGGCGGCCATATCCCTAAGCAACCCAGTGCAGAAGGAACAAGGGGTGTCTACAGCAGAGAGCAGCCCAAAGCCACACACATACACACCGTGCACACACATGCACACATACATGCATACACACATTCACCCACACTGCACATACACATACAAACACACACACACACATACACTGGAGCTGGAAGAAAAGTGAGTTGAGCAGTACAGGCCATGGTTCAGGTCTGCAAGGCGTCCTCCAGGGCCGCCCGATGAAAGTGGAGGGTGGGTGTCTATCTGGAGTCAGGACACACAGACTCGAGGCAGACAAAGGTGGCTGCATGGCCAGCTCACGCCTGTGACCCCACATCTCCAAGGAAGGTGCGCTCGGCCAGTGTGCAAGATAAAGCACCTGAATCTCAAACTGCCACCATCCTCCCAGCCAAACTCCACTGTCTCAGGATGGACCTCACGGAGATACTAATCTGCTTAAGATTCGGACATGCAGGTTTTAGTGACTGTAGCCTCCAAGTTTTCTCGGGGTCGGGATGGGCTACCTCCCCCCCCCCTCCCTGTGCTTCCTGAAGCCTCAGCAGTCATATTCACACCCCAAAACCATCACCCAGTTAAAAATACAAAAAGCTACACAAGCTATACCTGTCTTCCCGTTCATCGTCGATTTGCTAGAGCAGGCACCAGTAACATCTCCATATGACCTGTCTCATGCTAGTAGAGCCCAAGGGCACCTGCTTGCTCCAGGAACATAAATAGCCTCAAACCATTCCATCAGGTCATGAGAATGAGGTCTATAATTGTTACTGGTATCTGGCATATCAAATACGACACGGGTAGCTTGCCAGGCTCTGCCGTGCGGGTAGCATACTCTTGTAATCATCTCAAAATCCAGCATTTATTGATGAACCGCATAGCCGCTTGCGGCCGTGCGGAGCCAGGCTGTGATAGGCTGGTCTGCTGGGTGGAGTTCTGATGAGGGGGAAGTCCGGATGTGGAAAATGGAGGTCCTCATGGAGTGGGGGTTGTCTGACTTGTGAGGCTCTGCTGGGGTAGCGGGCCAGGACTACAACCTGCCATCCCTCCTGGGCACCTCATGAGGGGCTGGGCACAGTGAGATCAGTAGCAGCTCTGCCCCATGTCTGTCTCTGGATCAGCATACCTGGGCCAGATTAAAAAAGACTGCAGCAGGGTGGATCTCGATGAGCCAGGCTGTGATAGGCTGGTCTGCTGGGTGGAGTTCTGACGAGGGGGAAGTCCGGATGTGGAAAATGGAGGTCCTCATGGAGTGGGGGGTCGTCTGGCTTGTGAGGCTCTGCTGGGGTGGCGGGCCAGGGCTAGAACCTGCCATCCCTCCCGGGCACCTCATGAGAGTCAGTAGCAGCTCTGCCCCACATCTGTGAGGGCGATCTGGCTGCGACATCTGTCACCCCACTGATCGCCAGGGTTGATTCAGCTGATCTGGCTGGCTAGGCGGGTGTCCCCTTCCTCCCCTCACCGCTCCATGTGCGTCCGTCCCGAAGCTGTGCGCTCGGGTCGAAGAGGACGGCCTTCCCCGAATAGAGACGGACCGGTCTTCGGTCGAGGGTATACGAGTAGCTGCGCCCCTGCTAGAACCTCCAAACAAGCTATACCTACCTGACAAAAATACAGAACTCCCTGAACAAACATGATTAGTATCTGTACAAAAAAACATAATGGGAAAAAGGAGGGGGAGGAGAGAGAGAAAGAGAGAGGTGGGGGAGGGAGAGAGAATGTGCCTGCCATAGAATCAGGTGGGGGTGTAGTAGAGGTGTGGTAGGAAGGAAACTGGACATTGGTGGTGGGAAACGTACACTGATGGAGAGACAGGTGTTGGAAATGACTGAACCCCAATCATAAGCAACTTTGTACCTGTGAATCTCACTGATTCAATTAAAAATAAAAAGATGCAGCGCCTTAGGTCACTCTGCAGTCTCCTCGCAGCCCAGGCGCACCCAGACTCCGCACAAGCATGCAGCCACCGCCTCTGCAGAGCTGGGCTTGGGATGCAGCCCCAGGCAGGTGCCTGCTTGCTGGTCAGGGTCCCAGGGGCGTCCCTGCAGAGCCTCCTCCTGGGCCGGGAGCAGCTGGCCTGAGGGTGCTGAGCTTCTGCCTTGTGCAGCAGCTGGAAGCTTCCTCGGGAGCCAGGCTGTGCCCAGCACCTGCAGCCCTTCGTCCCCTTTGAGGGGCACCTTCCCAGGAGGCCCATCTCCCCTCTTGGAAAAGCCCGAAGCTCTTCCTTAGCGTTTAGCTCATCTCCTCCTCCTCAAGAACCAACTGGCCCCTCCCCACCCCTAGGTGGTCTCATGGTCCTGTTACTTCCTCCTGGGGCCATCCTGCCCAGTCCTGCTGCTGGCTGGTGGGGTCAGCCCTCGGGAGTCATGAGGACGGTTCTCAGCGGCGAGCAGCAGGATGCAGCAGGTCCTGCGTGGGGCTCGGCCATGCTCGCCCTGGTTTCTGGAGCAACTTGATAAAGAAGGGATTGGGCCAGTCTGCCGTCTCCCAGGTCTCATAAAACAGTGAGTAAACGGACTCCTGCTTCTTCAAAGGGCCCATTAAAGACCACACGTTTCCCATCTCAAAGTGGCGGATCAGTGTTAAATAATTAACAAGCAGACAAGTGTGAGTGCTTGGACTTATTTCTGGCTGAACTCTCCTGCCTGTCATTGACTTCTGGGCCTGAGGACGTCCTGCTGTGACTTCCACCTTAATGGAAAGAGTTGGCTGGGGCGGGCATCCACTGAAGGGGGCAGGGCATCCACTGAAGGGGCGGGGCATCCAGTCTCAGGGTGTGGTGTCCAATCATGGGCACAGACATCCACTCAGTGGTCAGGTGGTGAGCAGAGTGGATCCATTCATGGGAGCAGAGCATCATTCACAGGTGCCAGCGGGTCCATTCATAGGGAAGCCCTCAGACACAACTGGAGGGAGGAGAGTCAACTTATAGGGTGAATACATTTGCGGGGCCGATGTCCACTGGTACTCTGGGGGCTGGGAGTCCTCTCTCAACACCCCCTCCAGCTAGTTTTGGGTTCTGGGGTCTTCTCGCAACACCCCGAGGTAGTCTGAGTGTGGGTCCTCCTCTGTGAACATCCTCCCACCTAGTCTGAGAGGGGGCTGTGTCCTCTGTCAAGGCCCCAGCTAGTCTGAGTGGGCAACTGCTCCTGCAGCCCCTGGTCCCAGGGCTGAGGACACCCAGAGATGAATAGTGTCATGGAGGGAGGTGATCTTGGTGGACCATGGAGAAAGATGCTCTAGGGCTCGCCAGGACCAATGAGCTTGTCAGTGCCATGGTCTGAGGGGGAGCAGCGGGCCAGGAGAGGGGACGGAGGAGCAGCAGGCAGGCGGGCGTGTGAGACAGCGCAGGCACAGAGCCGCTACCAGGGACTGGGCCGAGGACATTGCCGGGAGGGCAAAGAGCTCTTGTCGATTCTGGTCAGAACATGAAGAACAAGGCAGCACCGAAGGGCACCTCAGCGCCACCGTGGGATGTCAGCGTGACTAGCGTGCCAGGAAGTGCTCTGGGCTCCCCCGTTTCGCTTCGTCCTGACTTCTCTAGACAGAAGGAGGTTCCTTCACTGCAGCTGGGCAGAGTCCTGTCCAGGGAGGCAACCACCTGGGCTTGTAGCAATTGCCCCTGCCTCCTGGTGGACACATACAGGCGGGAGCTGGACCCCGCAGGCTCTGCATGGGAGTTCTGGGGGACCCAGTAGAACCAACGCGCAAGGCCGAGCAGGGAAGGACTTTCCCCAGTTTCAGAAAGAGCCAGAAAAGAGCCAGTCACCAGGCAAGGGTGCGCGCTCCAGCTGGCGCGGGTTTAACTGCAGCAGGAGTCTCCACACCTCCTGAACCCCCTGTTGGGTAGCAGCCAAGAAAAGCAGGCTCGTCTCCAGGCCCCAGGAACAAGGCTTTTCAGTTGCAAGAATCAGTGTTTTCAGGTTCAATATCACTTTACTGGAAACAGGTGAACCCCTCAGACAACGTGGGGATTAAAGGTGCCCAGCCCTGGCGTGGAGCAACAGCACAGGCAGCAGGTACTTTTCTTGCAGGCAGCCAACCCAGGTTCAATCCCCAGCACCCCAGGTTGTCCGCTGACCCTGCCAGGAGTAAGTCCTGGGTATAGCTGGACATGTGCCCATAAATAAATGATAAGAATGCAGGAGTCAGAGCAATAGCACAGCAGGTAGGGCCTTTGCCTTGAACACAGCTGACCCAGGTTGGATCCTCGGCATCCCATAGGGTCCCCTGAGCACCACCAGGAGTAATTCCTGAGCGCAGAGCCCGGAGTAGCCCCTGAGCACCACTGGGTGTGACAAAAAAAAAAAAAGACAAACAGGGCTCCGGCGGAGTTCAGGAAAGGTTCTACAAGGACCATATGCAACGTGTTTAAGAGAAAGGGCAGGACTCACTCCCCTCTCCTGCCTGGCCCCAACACTGCTGCACAAAGCTCCCTAGAAAGGGCCAGCAGAGGAGAGGGCAGAGGGGATGTACCTTCCTGGCCACACAGTCCATCTCCACTCCCTGGCCCCCTCGTCACTGGGTGCCCCCGGGAATGGAGTCACAGCCAAAGGACGGAGGGCAGAAATAGAGTGGGCCGCTTCAAGTCTGGCTCATCGGGACCTCGCGACGGTCCCTTCTCTCTGTCCCCCACTTGGCTGGCTGGAGAAGACAGTGACGCCTGAAGAGGAAGAGCAGGCTCTCTGGGCGAGCGGAGAAGGGCGCCCATCACAGGAGCAGTGGCACGCGGCTTCCTCGGAGCTGCAAACCTGCTGTCTGCTGGGAAGCAAGTCCCCGAGGGGGGGCCACTTCCTTACAGCAGCACAAGAAGCAAAGAAAGCATCTGCGCAGGAGCAGGGAGCAGAGATGAGCTGGGTCACTGCAACCTCCCCAAAGACTCACACACACACACACACACACACACACACACACACACACACACACACAAGCAAATGCATGTGCAAAGGTCCATAAGAACTCTGGGAAATCTGCCAAGAATTTTCAGACAAATGGGCCTTAAGTGTTTCTGAGGTCAAAAGTGCCATACATGGGGCTGGAGAGATAGTCTAGCGAGTAGGGCATTTGCCTTGCATGTGGCTGACCTGGGTTCAATCCTTGGCATCCCGTATGGTCCCCCACGCAGTGCCAGGAGTAATTCCTGAGTGCAGAGCCAGGAGTAAGCCCTGAGCATCGTTGGGTGTGACCCAAAAAGCAAAAAAAATAAAAGTGCCATACAAGAATAAGCAAGGCTGACAAGGACCTGAGTTGAGATCAAGAAGGTCCTATAGGCTCTGCAGAGATTAACATGAATATTCAAAGGTTGACCCACGTGAGCAGAGCAACATGTTTATTGGATGGTTGGGCAGAGGAACAGATACAGATGGATGGATGGATGGATGGATGGATGGATGGATGGATGGATGGATGGATGGATGGATGGATGGATGGATGGATGGATGGATGGATGGATGGATGGATGGATGGATGGATGGATGGATGGATGGATGGATGGATGGATGGATAAGTGGATGGATGGATGGATGGATGGATGGATGGATGGATGGATGGATGGATGGATGGATGGATGGATGGATGGATGGATAGAGGGGACGGATGGACAGACGGACAGACAGACGGATGGACGGGTGGATGGGTGGGTGGGTAGGTGGGTGGATGGGTGGGTGGACGGACAGATGGATGGATGGACGGATGAATGGTGTCTGGCTGGACAGAATGTGACACATCCACAAAGTGTCACATTATTTGGCAATGGAAATACAGAGAGTGCTGACACTGAGGGGGAGTCACCTCGGGGTCCTGAGTGCGGGACCCCTTATCTGTGTGCACAATGATCACATCTGCAGAGACAGAGATGAGCAGGGTGAGGGGGTGGGAGAGCTTCAGCATCAGGAAGAAATGGCATTTCTTCACGTGGTGATGATGTCCATGGCTGACAGCGGCAGTGGTGACAGCTCTGGTCTAGTACAAACTGCTCGACACGCCTGGTGCGTGGGCAGGAGGCCCTGTTTGCTCCCTGGCACCACCTGTGGTCCCCAACCTCCAGGAGCAGCTCCCGAGCACGGAGCCAGGAGGAAGCCCTGAGCAGTGCCAGGTGTGGCCAAAGAGGAAGAAAAAAAATGAAAGCTGTGTGGAAGGCCTGGTGGACGAGGGAGGTCTGACTCAAAGGGCCAGCGCAGGAGCTCTGCATGCAGAAGGCCTGTGTCGGATCCTGGACACCACACAGTCCCCAAACACCTCACAGAGTCCTGAGCACCACTGGGGGAGCCCCCAAGATCAGAAAGAAAAGCTGTATAATTGAATTTCCCTTTAAACAGGCAAACTGCATCCACGAATTACAGCTCCATAAGCAGTAGCTAAAAACTTTTAATTTAAAATCAATGTCATTGATGGTTGGAGAGAATTGGAGCTCCTGGCCTTTCCTTACAGGAAACAGGCTGTCACAAGCATGGTGAGAACATCAGGAGACTTGTCTGTCTCCTGACTCCCCCCAAATCTCTCCTTCACAGGAGGCCCTTGCAGCCTATGGCAAGACACGTTCTGGAAGCCAGAAGCCGGAAAGGCCAGAGCCTCACTGCCAAGAGACAGAGGCTTGAAACGTAAATGCAGTCAAGCCTTGCGCGAGTCGGGCAGGCTCCAGCACTGGCGCCAGGCCTGGGGAGCGAGTGTACAAGGCTGCGGCTGGGCCCCAGAAAGGCGCCTCTGGGGGGCTGCAGGCTCTGGCGGCTTCCAGGCAAGAGCTCAGGGGCTCAGTCTGCTCCAGAACAGGCTAGCAGCAGCCTCCGACATCGTGGCCCTCCGGGAGCCCAGCATTGGCGGCCAATGATGAGACGCGGAGCGGGCAGATGGGGTGTGTGAGGAGCACCAGAAGTCTCAGGTCCCCCTAGCACCGTCTCCCTCCACCCACACAGCCCAGAACAGCCGTGACATGCGGCGGAGTGGAGCAGAGAACCCGGTCTGCAGAGCATGGCGGGCCCTGAGGTGCGGCCAGGCAGGGAGTCTGGGAGGGGGAAGCAAGGATGCAGCATGGGGGACGTGGACAAACGGCGACTGTGGGCGCCTCTTAGGCTGCCCTGCACCCATTTCCTGTGGTGAAAACGGGAGGTGAGAGATGGTAGTAACAGCCGGGAAGAAGGTCTCCGAGCAGCTGGGGCGCCACATGCTGAGGAGGGCCTGAGCCAGAGACACTGCCCAGGGCTGCTCTCTGGCTGCCCCACGTGCCCGGGTGGGCTGTGAGGGACAACACGGGGACCTTCACCCGACGCTGCTGGAGTCAGGCCCTTGCCTGGATTATTCCATTTGAGTCTCTGAAGACCTATCCCATCCATGACAGTGGCCGCTACTCTGTGCAGGCAACAGAGGAAGGCGCGGCCAGCAAGAGGACGCCACAGCAGGTGGGAGCCCACAGCTGGTCCCGAGTCCTGCACCCGGCCCCAGGCAGCCTCAGCACCCCACTGAACCCCGACTCTGCAGCTTTTCAACACCTGGACTTCAGCTCTTGAATATCAACATCCCCATGGCAGGCCGAGAGGATTCTATGGGGCGACCTGGGGTGACACGCTGCGGAAACTGTGTTCCCGTGGACGCTGGGCTGGGTGGCCCAGCCGGACTCTGTACCCCATCCCTGCAGCATGGAGAGGCGTTTCTTTTCTTATATTTTGTTTGTTCGGGAGGGACGAGACCACTCTTGGTAGTATTCACCCAGCCGGGCTGGTGGTTCATTGGTCAGGCCCTGCGATGCCAGGGGCCACCTGGGTCACAGCCGGAAGAGCCGGTGATCCGAGCCGGCTGGGCTGCTTTGCATGGAAATAATACAAAAGTTTCTCTTGAGGCCTGTTTGCTTAACTGCAGAATGTGGCGCAGACAGCAGCTCCGCCACTGCCAAACCGCCTCCTCCAGGCCGTCCCTCCTCTCCTTTCAAGGTAGAATGTGGGGGGCAGAGGAGCCCCCAGGGCAGGGCTGGGGTGTCAGGCCTCAGGGGGTGGGAGTGTGTCCTCAGCACCGGGGAGAACTGTGTCATCCCCAACCCCCAGCTCACCTGGCACACACCAGCCTCTTCCAGCCCCTGTGAGTCACGGCCTCTCAGAATCTTCTCTCACCTATCAGAGCAGGAGGAGCCAGGAAGAGACCCTTGACAGGCCCCCTGCTGTGTCTGCCCCAGCTCCGCCTCACCTCCGCCAGAGCTTGGACCGATGACCAAACCTCTCTTGCCTCGGTTTCCTCCTGTTACTGTGTCACCTCATCATATTGTGAGGCTCAGCAGAAATACCCTGTTTGGGGGGCAACCCCAGGTGGTGCTCAGGGGTTATTCCTGGTGGGGACGGGGACCCTATGGGGTGGGATGGAGCCTATGGGATGCTGGGAAGGACCTGGATCAGTCTCATGCAAGGTAAGCTCCTTCCTCACTGTACTATCGCTCCAGCTCCAGTAGAAATACGCTCGGTGTTACTGGGGCCCTTAGAGCACGTAGTGGTACAACAGGGAGGGCACTTATGGTCGACACACAATTCCTGGTATCACACATGGTCCCCAAGTCTACCCGAGTGATCCCTGAGCACAGAGCCACTGCTGGGTGTGACCCTAGAAAACTGTTGGAAGAAAACACCTGGAAATTCTAAAACCACAACTCAGAATGGAGCTAAAGGAGATGTCTTCAGGGGTGGTAACGGGGCCAGGAGTGGTAGCGGGATCTCATGTCAGGAGTGATTATGGAGGTCTCATGTCAGGAGTGGTAACGGGGTCTCATGTCAGGAGTGGTAACGGGGTCTCATGTCAGGAGTGGCAACAGGGTCTCATGTCAGGAGTGATAACAGCACAGAATGAGCCCAATCAGGACAGCATGTGAGTGAAATAGGCCCAAGGGACCAAATCCTCAGCCTCTAAGCCAGGGACAGCCACACCCTAACCCCCCACCCCAATTCCACTGTCCCCTTGGTCCCGGGCTGTGACCACTTGTCTCCTCACAGCCCACGAGACCATGCTGCTTCTGTACCGTGACGGGGTGTGGTAACGCTGACGGGCCTGTTTCATGAAACCTATTGAACCATCACTGGAGATCTGTAAGAATCCCCGTACATTGCAGCCATGAAGTCCAACTGATCTTCAGAGAAGAAACCAAGACACAGCAGGGTTCAGGTGCCCGGCTGCACACAGGACTGTGCCGGGGTGCGAGGGAAACAAGCCCTTTCCTTGCCCCCAGCCCCTCTCCCCACAGAGAGCTGCGCAGGCTGGACGGGGTTTCGCCTCTGACCGGGTCCACAGTCCCCCCAGCCCGGCACGCAGCTGTCTGCCAAACCGCATCACTGTCTGGAGTCAGCTCAGCACAGCGGCCCAATGAACGGTTGTTACAGATTCCGCAGTGTAAGGTGGCTCCGCTCAGAGACCTGGGAAGGGAAAGGACCCTGAGACCTTCCGCAGCTCTTCTCCCGCCTAGCGAGAGCCCCAGGCAGACATGCAAAGGGAGGGTGGAACTGAAGTGTTCAAGGTAATTTCTCACATCAAAGTGAGATAAGACCACAGGGCCATTCCGAAATTTAAATTACCACTGTTTACCCTTAACCGTCTTCTCACAGCAGAGAAACTGTTTCCTATTACAAAACATGAAAGCCGGCCACCGTGCGGGGTTGATACGGCACTCCGAGCGGGCGGGAAGGCGAGGGTAACCAGACACCTAATTACCTGGAAAGATAATCTTGAATAATTGGAATTAGAGCAACTAAAGCAATTATTAGATGTTGTGATCTCAGGAGCAGCCCTCCGCGAGGCAGAGGGATTTAATCACCTTTAATAAGAGCGAATAATTAGACGGAGCCAGAAATTCCAAAATGAAAGTGGCAGAACTTGCACTTGAGAACAGGCTGTGGGAAATGAGGCTGGAGAGACTCAGGAGGGAGGAAAGGGGAGGGAGAAAGGATGAGGGCTGGACAGGCAGGGCTGCTGATGTGACCTCAGGAGCTCAGCCTAAATCTAGCCGCAACTTGCTGTGTGACCTTGGACAAGGCTCTCTGCCTCTCTGGGCTCTGCCTGCGTGCTATTAGGAGGCCCTGAAATACGTCAAATCTGCCCCTTCCAGGGCAGCAAGGATGCCCTGTCCTTACCTCTTGGCATATGCCACACAGCCAGGGAATGCCCCCCACGGCCCTCGTATCTCCTCAGACCACACCTGCTCTTTTGCCAGTCCCATCAGTACTTCCATCGTCCCCCTGTCTTGTCTGTCTCTCCTAGAAGGATCTGTGGGTGATTCTCCCTCTGTGTTCCTGGCTCACTGCCTAGCTGAGCCCCAGCCCAAGGCCTTGAGCAAAAGCCACTGCAGTCCGTCGCCGAGAGCAAGGCGGCCAGGTGCCGGCAAGTCGGCCGAGCGGGGCAACGGCTGCTGCCATCCAATGTTGTTCATCCAATGGAGGAACATTCCAGAAAAGGCAAGCCTCTCTCGCGGGAGCTGGGGTCACTGCCAGTGTCCAGGCGTGCCAGGCCTGCAAGCAAGATCTGCTGCCCTGGATGGCAGGTGGGAGGGAGCCGGGCCCTGGAGCTCTGGGCCCTGTGTGTCTGCTCACTGGCATGAAGGGTCTCTCTGGCGGGTCCACAGCTACCTGAGGTGACCTGGGACGGTAGCAGAGTCACAAGGGGTGGGGACAGCGGCACAGCCTGGGGGCTGCCTTGTGAGGCTCCCAAGCAGCCAACGTAAAAGACAACCTGGAGGAGGGGTCCAGCAGCAGGCTGGCCCTGCTCGGCCGGCTCTGTTCTCTCTCCCTCCCCTGCTCAGGGTGCTCCCGTCCCTGTGCGGCTCAGCCCCATGCCATAAATCAATAGAAAGCACTAAATAAACTAAGTGAGCAGTGGGATCGTAAATCGATGGCAGCAGGGAACGAGAGGTGAGGAGACCAGTCGGGGACTCTTGGGGGGCCCCAGGAGAAGCGAACCCTGCCACACGCAGGACTGTGGCTGCAAAGCCCCACACGGTTTACACCCGGAGACAGAGAATCCCCTTGAGACTGTTTCACCCAGGTTGCTGGCAGGTGGTCCCCAGGAATGCCTGCTGCAGGAAGCAGGGCTGGAGCTGGGCCCCAGGAGGGTGGCCACGTCTTCCGGTCCCAATCCAGCGTCCCTGCCTAGATGGGTCCCTCCGGGGGCTAACTTGAAGCAGTGAGGCCGAAATGACCATCCAGAGGTAAGGAGCTGCCTTGCAAGTGGCTGATCCGGTCCCCTGAGCCCCATCCGCAGAGATCCTCAATCAGCCCCAAGAACTGCCCAAAGAAGCCAAAAGGATTGATTGAATTCAATGAAAATAAAACAGAAAAACGATTTTCTCCAAGGAAAGTTATAAAAGGGAGCCCATGTGAGCCCATGTGAGCCCATGTGCTCACGGTATGTCACGTGGCTTGGCGGTGGTGGCACTCTAGTGTCCTGACACTGTCAGCGGTTAGTCCTATCTGAAGCCCAACGGCGGAGCCCTTCGGAAGGTTACACCCCAGGGGAGGTCAGCTGTGCTCGAACCCCACAGCACACAGTCACCCCATCTCCACATACCTCCACAGAAGACCATTTCTGGCCCTGTCAATGACAGTGGACTCGGCCACACAACTGCTTTGGTTCACGAATAAGAGCAAAGGTAAGGTAAGATAAGGGCCAGAGCGATAGCACAGCAGGTAGGGTGTTTGCCTTTGCGCAGCCGACCGGGTTCGATATCCGGCATCCCATATGGTCCCCTGAGCACCGCCAGGAGTAAGTCCTGAGTGCAGAGCCAGGAGTAACCCCTGATCATTGCTGGGTGTGACCCAAAAAAGGAAAAAATAAAATAAAAGAGGCAGCTTTTTTCTGAAAAGAAAAGAGCAAAGGTAAGAGGAAGCCTTAGTCTGAGCTTTGGCTACAGACTTTCCTATCCTCCGACAGGACCCCAGAACAAACCCCAACACCCTGGAACCAAACCGACCTCCACCAGCCAGACCCAAGTCAACTCAGAGGCCGGAGCAAAGGGTAAAAGCTCCGAGTTGGGGAGATGGCCTGTGCCCCCACAACACGTAGATGGGGTTGACTGGAATGAGGCTTAATGGTCATCCGGCCGGCACCACCGGTTGCCGGGAGGATCCGGCCCCAGGGAATAGGTTGAATAGGTTGCTGGGTGCTGAGAGCAGCACCAGGGGCGGGGATTCAGGGCCCACTCTGCGCCCAGTCCCCACCCCACACCCGGGCCGGGAGTCAGGGAGCCCACCCTGCGCCCACTCTGCGCCCAGTCCCCACCCCACACCCGGGTCGGGAGTCAGGAGCCCACCCCTGCGTCCACCCTGCGCCAGTCCCCACCCCACACCCGGGTCAGGGAGCCAGGATCCCACCCCTGCGTCCACTCTGCGCCCAGTCCCCACCCCACACCCGGGTCCGGGAGTCAGGAGCCCACCCTGCGTCCACTCTGCACCCAGTCCCCACCCCACACCTGGGCCGGGAGTCAGGAGCCCACCCTGCGTCCACTCTGTGCCCAGTCCCCACCCCACACCCGGGTCAGGGAGTCAGGAGCCCACCCTGCGCCCACTCTGCGCCCACTCTCCACCCCTCGCCCAGCAGCCTGCTGCTCATCTGCACATCTCGACTAGAGGCCAGTGGCTGCATGTCCCTCCTTTGCTCCATGCCTGCTGGGCAGCTGAGGCAGCCCGGGACTGGGCAGCAGCTGTCTAATCCCCACCACGGGAAGACAGATCCAGGCACAAGCAACAGCAATTCAGACTGGAGGGTCTAAGGCAGTGGGGTCTAGCCGGGCCGCCCAGCACTGGGAGGGCTAAGAGCAGCGGTCTCTATATGACAGAAGAATGGGCGTGACTCCGGGATGAAGGCGGGCTCTGTGCACTGACAGGCACAACTCTCTGTGGTACATACACCTGTAACCGTGTGAGCTGTGCTGTGTACACACACCCATAAGTGTGTGGACTTCAATGTGTACACACTCCTGTAACCATGTGAGCTTTGCTGTATACACACCTGTAAGCATGTGCTCTTCACTGTGTACACACGCCTATAACCATGTAGCTTTGCTGTGTACAAATGCCGGTAACCATGTAGCTTCTCTGTGTACACACACCTGTAAGTATGTGAGCTTCACTGTGTACACACGCCTGTAAGCATGTGTGCCGCTGTATACACACACCTGTAGGCGTGTGTGCTTGCACTTCACTGTGTACACATGCCTGTAAGCATGTGTGCTTCACTGTGTACACACATCTGTAAGCGTGTGCGGCTTCACTGTGTCACGCACATCCGTGTGCTCTTCACTGTGTACACACCTGTAAGCATGTGTGCTTCACTGTGTACATCTGTATGTGCTCTTCACTGTGTACACACCTGTAAGCATGTGTGCTTCACTGTGTACGCACATCTGTCTGTGCTCTTCACTGTGTACACATGCCTATAAACATGTGTGCTTCACTGTGTACGCATCTGTATGTGCTCTTCACTGTGTACACATGCCTGTAAGCATTGCGCTTCACTGTGTATACACATCTGTGTGTGCTCTTCACTGTGTACACACCTGTAAGCATGTGTGCTTCACTGTGTACGCACATCTGTATGTGCTCTTCACTGTGTACACACACCTGTAAGCATGTGCGCTTCACTGTGTACGCACATCTGTATGTGTTCTTCACTGTGTACACACCTGTAAGCATGTGTGCTTCACTGTGTACGCACATCTGTATGTGCTCTTCACTGTGTACACACCTGTAAGCATGTGTGCTTCACTGTGTACACACATCTGTAAGTGTGTGCTCTTCACTGTGTACACATGCCTGTAAGCATTGTGCTTCACTGTGTACACACATCTGTAAGTGTGTGCTCTTCACTGTGTACACATGCCTGTAAGCATGTGTGCTTCACTGTGTATACATCTGTGTGTGCTCTTCACTGTGCACACACCTGTAAGCATGTGCGCTTCACTGTGTACGCACATCTGTATGTGCTCTTCACTGTGTACACACACCTGTAAGCATGTGTGCTTCACTGTGCACGCACATCTGTATGTGCTCTTCACTGTGTACACACCTGTAAGCATGTGTGCTTCACTGTGTACGCACATCTGTATGTGATCTTCACTGTGTACACACCTGTAAGCATGTGTGCTTCACTGTGTACACGCATCTGTAAGTGTGTGCTCTTCACTGTGTACACATGCCTGTAAGCATGTGTGCTTCATTGTGTACGCACATCTGTGTGTGCTCTTCACTGTGTACACACACCTGTAAGCATGTGTGCTTCACTGTGTACACACATCTGTGTGTGCTCTTCACTGTGTACACACACCTGTAAGCATGTGCGCTTCACTGTGTACACACATCTGTGTGTGCTCTTCACTGTGTACACATACCTGTAAGCGTGTGTGCTTCACAATGTACGCACATCTGTATGTGCTCTTCACTGTGTACACATACCTGTAAGCATGTGTGCTTCACTGTGTATGCACATCTGTGTGTGCTCTTCACTGTGTACACATGCCTGTAAGTGTGTGCGCTTCACTGTGTACACACGCCTGTGCGTACCTCATGCTGTATGGCTAGTGTCTGTCCATCATCATTATTTTCCAGGGTGGCTCCATTACAGATGCCACAATGAGACAGCTCCAGCCAGGCTGATGGGAGGGTTCCTGCAATCTGCCTCCCACAGAAGGACTTGTAGGGGTGGCCACAAGCCCATCACGAGCACGCAGTGTTGAGAATTAACAGTTTCTAAGCAGCTGAGCCAGTGAGGGAGGGCGACTTTGTGCCCCTGGCACGGCCTGGGTACAGCCCCCTCTCCCTGCCCTCTGGGAGCACATGTTTGGTGCAATCAGCAGGAGTGTATGTCGGGGGTGGGGGGCAGCTGAGAGGCCCCTGAGCCAGGGCCCTGGCCTCGGGCAGGGCTGCCTACAGAAGCCCAGGCAAGGCCTCCCTCTCACCTTCCACCCACACCAGAAGGATGTGAAGGCGCCCAAGCAGGGAGCCAGAGGGAGGGGCTGAGCGCAAAGAGCACGATCACACTCCAGAAGCAGCGAGGGCGGGCAGGGAGGGCGCAGGAAATGAGACCCCAGGGCCAGACCCCACACCCTGAGGGACATTGGGGAGGTGGATGTCAGCCCCGAGATGAGAGCCAAGGGGAGGTTTTAAGTGAGGCTGTCACGGGAGAGGATTTATGCTTGAAAAAGGTCATTCTGGCTACAGTCAGGGAACAAAACGCAGGAAGGAGGGAAGCAGTTAAGAGATTGTGGCCAGACTCCCAATGAGAAACGAGGTGATTTGAGCCCGTGTGAAATGCACAGGTGGGTCCCGCATGAGGCAGGAGGAGTCTTGGGCCACTGGGAAAGCCAGGTCAAGGGGGGAAACAGGGAAACACGGTCTATAGCGCGCATGGCCAGGTCAAGGGGGAAACAGGGAAAGACGGTCTATAGCACACGGCCAGAAAGGGGGAAACAGGGAAAGACGGTCTATAGCGCGCATGGCCAGGTCAAGGGGGAAACAGGGAAAGACGGTCTATAGCGCACATGGCCAGGTCAAGGGGGAAACAGGGAAAGACGGTCTATAGCGCACATGGCCAGAAAGGGGCAAGAGGTGCTCAGGAAACAGCCACGAGCAGGTATTCAAGATGGACCTTGGAGGTGAAGGAGGAGAGGGACCCACCGAGAAGACCCGCTGAGGCAGGCCTTGGCGAAGAATAAGGGGAGTGCCAGCAAGCACAGGCACGCACACTTACTCACACACACACCCATATTCATACGCGCACACACCCATACATGCACACATCCATATTCATACGCAGACACACAGGCACACCCATATTCACACATGCACACACCCCACACACACCCATATTCATACATGCACACACTCACACATGGATGACCTATAATTACACACTCACTTATGCAACACTCATATTCATGCAAGCACACACTCACACACATACCCATATTCACACATGCACACACATGCACCCATATTCATACATGGACATACACATGCATGACCCATAATCATACACTCACTTAGGCACACACCCATATTCACACAAGCACATTCACAACACACTAATACACACATATAAGCACACTCATGAGTGCACAACCCATGCACACACACGCTCACACCCATATTCATACACAGACACACTGACACATACACACACCCACACCCATATGCACACACATGCTCACACATACACACCTATGCATGCATATAAATATGCTCATGTGTGCACAACCCATACTCACACGCACATACCCATGGTCATACATGCACACAATCATATTTATACACTCTCATATATATACACATCCACACTCAAATGTGCACACACATGCACACACCCATGTTTATGTGTGTACAATCACACATGCTTGCATAGATGCACACAGCTATGTACATATAGGCACGCTCACACCTGTACACAGCCACGCTCACACATGCACAACATATCCACTACCAAATGCGTACATACGCTTCTGCATACACACATACATGTACACATGCTCATGTGTGCACTCACATATGTTCATACATCATGGATGAACCGCTGCCGAGACACAGATATGCCCTTGCTCACACATATGCAAGAGCACACCCAGCTCACACGCACGTCTTTGTTCACACCAAGGCTCATGAACACGAATCTGTGCACACACATTAGAAACACGCGCTGTGAGACCCAGGGCTGTAAGTGCCTCCACAGCCACAGCACACCGGCCCCACCCACATGCGTGTGCATCCTGGCATGGCTCACTGCACACACAATTGCACATATATTCTCACTGCGCACCCCTTCACTGGAAAACCAAGCATTTGCACACACACCATCCAGGGGCGCCTGCCCCCCCGGAAGAACCAGGCACTTAAGAGTTGGCCCGGGCCCCAGGCAGGTCAACAGGCTGCGCGCAGGAGGCCTGGCCTCAGCCCCCAGCACCACGCGGTCCCAGGAGTGGCCGTTAGCACTGCCAGGCGTAGCCAAAATTTAAAGAGAATCACAGCACTGAGGCACTATTACTGGAGGTTAAGGTGCTTGCCTTGCACACAGCTGGCCCAGACGCAATCCCTGGAACCACATATGGTCCCCCAATGACCACCAGGAGTGACCCCCTAAGCACAGAGCCAGGAGTAAGCCCTGAGTACTACTGGGTGTGACCCAACCCACCACCCCAAAAAAGGAAACAAACCATTCAAGTTCAGACCCCAGCTCTGTAGCTGTGACCTGGCACTGCCCCTCTCCTCCTCTGGGAAGGGGCTCAAGGGGCCAGGGCATGGTGAGTTCTCACAGAGAGGTGGCGCGATCACTGCAGGGCAGTTAGAGCCAGAGGAAGAAGCTTCTCAGAGCGCTCTGAGGGACCCCAGACCCCCGTGTGGCTCTGGATACGACTCATGCTACAGCTCAGCCCCCAGGAAGGCCAGTGCGGGGTGCCCTGGCACGAGGACGCACCCTAAAACTGCATTCCTGCGGGGCCAGGGCTGCTCTGGCTCAAACAGTTAAACCTGGTGCCCCTCAGAGAGAGCTCAAGCGAGAGGCAGCGAGGATACAGAACCCCACACCCCTTGTAAATAGCTTTATTTACACAGCCAGAAGGTCCTCGTGGCGCCAAGCCTTAAAAGTAAAAATCCTGAGGCCAGTAAAATAAGAATTCGACCTCAGTCTTCATAAAAGCAACAGGAATAAAGAACTGACAACTGTCAAGAGGCCCAGGGAGACGCACATGTACATGCGTACATGCTCACACATGATGCACACATGCACACACATGTGTGCACATGTGCACACACATATGGAAATAGGCTCACACTCACACATGCACACATGCACACACTGCTACATATGTTCACACATGCACACAGGTTCACAACCCTTACATGTACAAACAATACACACAGCCTCACACATACACACTCTCAAACATGCACACATATACACAAGGCTCACAGATGCACACACCCAAACATGCACACACATGCACACTTGTGCACACACTTAAACATGCACACAGACTCACACATACACACTCAAACACGCAGACTCACACATGATCACTCAAACATGCACACACAGACTCACACATACACACAAACATGCACACACAGACTCACACACTCAAACATGCACACACAGGCTCACATGCACACTCAAATGTGCACACTTGTGCACACACTCAAACATACACACACAGGCTCACACATGCACACACTCAAACATGCACAACCACAGGCTCACATGTGCATAAACTCAAACATGCACACACATGCACAGGCTCACATGTGCATACAATCACATGTGCATGGTCATGCATGAGGCTCACACGCACACACAACTGCCTAACCCAGGACACACAGCCCTGTGCCAGCACCTGGGCGGGCTCCCAGCCCTGACCCTTACTGGTACCTGCAAGAATTATGCCTAACAAAGTACATACTTTAATTTAAAAATACTTTATAGCTAGAGGCCGAAGAGCTAGTACCAGCAGGGGCGTGAGTGGTTGCCTCACTGATCTCCTCGCCCATCTTGTCCCCTCTGGCATCTAAGAGCACCCTTGAGGTAAGTGCCAAAGGCACCCAAGTTTGCAAGATGGGCGGCTGTTTCCCCAGCTGGTTCTCAGGCCCCGAGCCCACAAGGTAGATGCCCTTGGCAGCAGAGGGTGGAGGTGGGGTCCGGCAGCCACGTCTGCCATCCGGCTCTTCTGACAATACAGCTTCGACCCAGGACCCACCTCCCACCTGTCCCACCAGTTCCAGGGCTGACCACAGGGCAGGGCAGTGCCTTTGGGACATGCCTAGGCAGGGTGGGCACCACTGTGTACTGCAGGAAGCCCAGTCTCCAGAGGAGACGAGCACGTGACAGCCGGAGAGGCCCGCGGGAGGCCCTGGCGGCCACACCTACCTTTCTCCGAGGCAGGGGCCAGGTCAATGAAGCTGCGGCATGTCTCGCCTGGGGAGAGAAGAGAGGCATTTTCAGGGGAAGGAAACTAGGGTGTTGGGCAGTCACAGCTGCCCCCAAAAACGTTCTGATGCTGAGCCCCAACCCCACATCTATGCCCAGGGGTCTCTGTC
Organism: Cryptotis parvus; assembly: GCA_021461705.1. Classification (NCBI taxonomy): domain Eukaryota; kingdom Metazoa; phylum Chordata; class Mammalia; order Eulipotyphla; family Soricidae; genus Cryptotis; species Cryptotis parvus. The sequence goes on along the minus strand of JAJIBD010006951.1, from coordinate 37,109 downwards.
TCAAACCTGTTCCCTGAAAGTCAGCATCCCTGTGGAGGAGCCTGGGAAGACCAATTGCCGATAGCAGAGGCCCCTTGGCACCAATTCCAGGTGGTCTCCACGAGGCCAGGTCCACTCCCGCCTCTGGGCCTGCTCTGCTCCGGGTTCCCCACACACATCTGTGCCTGGATCAAACGTGCGTGACAACGCACATATGCATTCACGCACACACACCTGTGTGCATACACACCTGCACTCACTCACCTGCACACACACACCTGTACACACAAGCTTTCCAGCACACACATGCTCACCTGCATACACACTCACTGCACAAACTCGGCTGCACACACACTCAGTTGCACACACACTCAGCTGCACATGTTCACCTGTATTCATGCACACACCTACACACACCCCAGCACATACTTGCACAAACATATTCCTGCTTTGAGTCCCCAGCTGACTTGTCAAAGGTTGAGACCAAATCCCTCTGTGTTCTCAAGACTAGCTCTACCTCTCCACACCTGTGCCCAAACCCCTATAACTCCCTGTAATAACACCCTATAATAACACCCTATAAACACCCATAACACCGCCTAACTCCCCATAGTCCCGTAACTAGTTCCCCAGAACTCCACAGAACTAACTCCCATAATTCTTCATAACTCCCATAATCCCATAACTCCTCCCCATAACTCCCTGCCCCTCCAGAGCCCCTGCTTTCCCTGCATCGTGTGCACAAGCACGCACGCAGCACACACACACACACACACACACACACACACACACACACACCCCACACCATAAGCTTCCATTATGATTATCCAGTTCCTTGGAATTCTCCATTGGTGTGTGACTAGGGACAGGCGGCCACATGCTAGGGGGTGGGGTTTCCAGGACCTGAGGTCACCCCAGTTCAGTGAATGGCAACTCCACCACCAGGTGCTCAGTCTTGGGGTCCTCCTTTCTCTCACTCTCTGACCCCCACTTCTCAGCTATGACTCCAGCCCCCAGTCCAGCTAGAACCAGACACTTGTCACATCCCATTGTCCAGCCACTGTCCAGCCTCCTGGTCAAAGTCTCTCCAGACTCTCCACTTCTACCCTTATTCACATAGTGGGTCCCTGCGTGAACCAAGAGGGATCTGCTCAGAAGACCCCTTCCCCTCGGGCCACAGCCCAGTCACAGCAGGCTCTGGTGACCTGCGGGTCTGTCCTGCTGCCACGTCACTGATCTCCTCGCCCATCTTGTCCCCTCTGGCTCCACTTTCAGCAGGACTGGCCTTATAGCTGCTGCTTCCACGGCTGCTCTCAGAGCCTTTGCACATGCTTCTTCTGCCTGGAGCCTCGGCTTACCCTTCCTCCATCACTGCCTCAGGGAGGCCTTTCTTGACTGACTCTACGCCGATCTGCCTTTCCTGCTCTCTCTGCTCCTCCAGGCTTCTCCTCCCTAACACCCCAAGTCCCTTCCTGCTGGAGTTCTAGTACCTGTCACAGTTCCTGGTATACACTGACACTCAATCCTCTTCATTGAAGGAGCACATTTAAACATGCCTGCAGAGCACCCCCCACAGTTGCCGCCATGGAAGCAACAGTCCAACTTCAAACTAATCTCCGAAGACATGCAAGACAAATCATGAACACGCTCAGCCCAGTTCTACAGATTAGGCGGGTCCTGGAGTGTGTCTTGCAGAAAAAAAGATTCAGGTACTCCCTCTCCCCCCCCAGTTGATTTCCTTGTCATTGCAGTGAGTGGCTTAACATCATTAAGTGGAAATGGCCCCGTTGTATGAAGATAATCTTGCTGTTTGCATTTTGGTCACACCCAGTGGTGCTCAGGGCTACTCAAGGAGCCCTCCTGGCAGTGCTCAGGGAGCCACCGGCAGTACCTGAAATCAAACCCAGGTCAGTCACGTGCAACGCAAGTAAGTGGCTGCCAACCTGCTACCCTCCAGCCCCCAAATAATTTTTTAAGACAAATTGTTTCTATGTCTCATTGAATACTTTTTCTGAATCTGTTAAAATGGTTGTATAATTTAATCCTTCCTTTGGTTGATGTGGTATTTACATTAATTGATGTGTGTATATCGTGCTATGCTTGTATCCCCAGGACAACTGTATAACCCCTTTACTATATTGTAGAACTTAATGTGCTGATATTTTATTGAAGACTTTTTTAAAAATATGTGCTTATCAGAAATAGTGATCTGTAATTTTCTTTTTATGTGTTCTTTTGGTAATAGAGTAACTTCAGCCTCATGAAATGTTTTTTTGAACTCTCTAAATACTTTTTTTTTTCTTTATGGATCACATCCAACAATGCTCAGGAGTTCCTCCTGACTCTGCCCTCAGGAATTATTCCTGACAGTGCTCAAGGAACCATATGGGATGCCAGAGATCAAAACAGTGGGTCGGTCAAGTACAGGGCAAACATCATACCCACTGTGCTATTGCTCCAGCAAGTTCTTGAAGGTTGAGTAGAAGTCACTAGTATAGAGAGTTGCTTGGCATTGGAAACTCATTTGTTTTGGGGGAGGTAGTTTAATTATTGTCTCAATTTCCTTATTTATTATCAGTGTATTCAAATTTTCTTGCTGGTCTGTTCTTTATGTGCGTGCTATCTAGTTTCATATACCATGATTAGAAAAAATACTTGGTATGGTTTCAATTTTCATAAATTTATTGATAATTGTTTTGTGTCCCAGCATATGGTTTATCCTGGAAGCTGTTCCATACGCAACCAAGACAAATGGAAATCCTGTGACTTCAGGGAATGTTCTGTAACTACCTATTAAGCCCTTCTGGTCTAGTCTGTCACTTAAGGCTACAGTTGTCATATTATTCTTTGTCTGGCTGATTAATCCCTGGCTGTAAGTAGGGGGTTCAAACGCCCTACTGTTACTGTGTTATTCACAAGGTGTCCCTTTTATATTATTAATAATTAGTAATTGCTCACACATGCTGGTTCTCCATCATTTGGTACACATCTATTGTTATATCTTCATGTTTTGAGCCCTTGATAGTTATGCATTGTCCATGTATGGCCCCAAGATCCCTTTTTAGCCGGAAATTTTATTTTATTTTATTTTATTTTATCTCACCTAGACGTGGCTGTGCCTGCCTTTTATTTTTTTAATATTATATTATGCCACCATGAAATATACAATATAAAGATGTTCATGTTTGGTTTTCAGTCATGCAGTGCTCCAACACCCATCCCTCCACCAGTGCACACCACCAATGTCCCCAATTTTCTCTCCCTTCCCCTAGCCTGCCTCTATGGCAGGTTCTTTATCTCTCTCTTGCTCTCTGTCTCCCCCTCTCTCTTCCTTCTCTTACACATTGTGGCCTGAATATATATACAATTAGAGGTTATCAAGAGGGTATCATGTGTATCCTTTCCTATATTCAATGCTCAGTTCTAGGCTGGTATCATTTCCAATGATTATTAGAACACTGTTCCCTTCTCTGTCTTACCTAACCTCTGACTCCCACAGACTTGCGGTTGATTCCACCTATTAACAAGACCTCCTAATCCATGTTTTCCCTGGTCTTGGATATTGGTATCATAATATATAATATATTATATATATATATAATATATAATATATTATATATAAGTATATATAATATATATTTTGTATCCCTCAAATAAATGCAGTCATTCTATATCTGTCCTTTCCCCCTGGCTAATTTCACTCAGCATGATCCTCTCCATGTCCATCCATTTAAAGGGAAATTTCATAACTTCGTTTTTTCCTAACAACTGCATAGTATTCCATTTTGTAGATATACCAAAGTTTCTTTATTCAGTCATCAGCTCTCAGGCACTCTGGTTGTTTCCAGATTCTGGCTTTTGTGAATAGTGCTGCTATGAAAATGCAGATGGTGTTTCTGCTGTGTGTTTTTGGCTTCCCAGGGTATATCCCCAGGAGTGGTATGGCTGGGTTTAATGGGAGCTCAAATTCTAGTTTTTGGAGGAATGTCCATATTGTTTTCCCAAAAGGCTGTACCAGCCGACATTCCTATCAACAATGAATGAGAGTCCCTTCCTCCCCGCATCCATGCCAGCACTTGTTCTTGCTCTTTTGGATGTGTGCCAGTCTCTGTGGTGTGAGATGATACCTCATTGTTGTTTTGATTTTCATCTCCCTGATGCCTAGTGATCACTTCACTTGATCACCTGAAGCCCGTTATTCATCAATTTGCTTGAGTGGGCGCCAGTAACATTTCCATTGGACCCTATCACGTGCCAATGTAGCCCAATGGCATCTGGTTGATTCAGGAATATGAAGAGCCTCAAACCGTTCCTTCAGGGTCTTGACAAGGAAGTCTGACCATCTTGTAGGTGGGTGGCCACGTGATCTTTTGACATCCCGTGGGATCCAGTCGGTAACGGTCCTAGTCCAGCAGTTGTCTCCAAACGCATTACATGTCCAGCCCATCTGATTTTCGATGCCTTGGCAAACGAGACAGCATTCTGATTCTGGAATAGCGACGGAGGTCAGAACTCCGGATTCCTTCTCTCACTTGAGTGAGGCGTGATATTCCAAGTCATAGCTCTTTCGATTCCTCTCTGGGGGACCCGAATAACATTCTCATCCTGCTTTCGTAGGGCCCAGGTCTCTAAGGCATATGTTAATGCAGGGAGAACGGTGGAGTCGAAGAGATGTGCCCGGAGCCAGAGGTTCTTTGTCCTTTTTGCTATTTCTTCGATGCCTTTGAAGGCATTCCATGCAGCTCTCTTCCTCCTGAGCAGCTCAGGTTTTAGGTTGTTCATCATGTTGACTTCTCGACCTAGGTACACATAACTGCTGCATTCAGAGATGTTTGCTCCATTCAGAGTGAATGGGGCCTCTGGAACTAGTTCATTTTTCATGAACATAGTTTTGTTGAGATTCAGCTGTAGACCTATCTTTCCACATTCTCGGTCAAAGTCAGCCAGCATTTGTGCCGCTTGGCTAATGTTTGGTATTATTAGAGCGATGTCATCAGTGAAGTGGAGGTGGTGTAGATGCCGACCATCTATCTTCACTCCCATTCCTTCCCATTCTAATTGTCGCATGATGTTCTCGAGGGTGGCGCTGAAGAGTTTTGGTGAAATGGTATCACCTAGTGATGATGAACATTTTTTATATGCCTTTTGGTCATTTGAATTTCTTCTTTGTCGAAGTTTCTGTTCATTTCTTCTCCTCATTTTTTTGATGAGGTTGCCTGCTTTCTTCTTGTAAAGTTATGCCAATGCCTGTTATATCCTGAATATTAACTGTGCCTGCCTTTTAAAGTTAACAAGTTGTTTATATTATTTTCTTCCAACCTCTTACTTTGAATAATGAGTTCTTTTTTATTTTTTAATCGTTCATTCACTCTTTACCTTTTCACAGTAAATTCCTTGTGAAATGGGTGTACCACCTGGAGGGGTATGTGGGGGGGCTTTATCAGGGCAGAGAGCTTAGATAACCAACGTGTGGCCTCAGGTAGGCTCCACAGTTCAGGGTGTTTCTCTGTTATTCAAACAATAAAAAGAGGTAGAGATAGGGGGGGGAAATTAAATTAAAAAGAATTTTTTTTTGTTCATTTGCTTTTGGACCACACCCAGAAGTGCACAGGGGGTCTGTGCTCTGTGCTCAGGGGGTCACTCCTGGTGGCTCAGGGGAATCAAACTCAGGTCAGCTGTGTGCAAGGCAAATGCCACCCACTTACTCTCGCTGCAGCCCAAAAATTTAAACATGTTTAAAACTTGGCATAGTTTCAGGATGATGGTTGTCCTCCTCCTCCTCCTCTTCCCTCCTCCTCTTCCTCCTCATCTTCCTTCTCCTTCTTTTTCTCCCCTTCTCTTCCTCCCCCACCCCTCCTCCTCCTCTCTTTCTCCTCCTCCTCCTCCTCCTCCTCCTCCTCCACCATCACTACCAGCACCATCTCCCACATTTGGGGCAGGGAGGCACACACGCCCAGCTGTGGTGGTAGAGACAGGCTGACCATGGGGCTGGGCTGTCGAGGGGCTCGAGGAGCTATGGAGCCCGACGGGATGCAGCACCAACTCCACTTTCTTTCAGGGTGTGTACCACCATTGCTGGTGTTTCTGCAGTGAATGTTGCTTACTGGACCCGGAGGGTTAGTGTTTAACCCCAGGTGCCACAGCTGGGACGGCTCAGGGACAGGAGTCAAGCCCACATGTCCCCAGACCCGTGTCCTTAGCCTGGCCTTCTGTGTCACCCCTCCAGATCCTATGCCCCCAACAATGGAAAGTTCAGAGGAGGTGTAAGGCTGATCATGTCTCTGGGCAAGGGGAGACCCTAAGTGTCACTCAATCCCAGAAGAGATGCCAGCCCATTTTAGGGTGGAGACAAAGAAATTCCTGTGGGAGAGTGTGGGTACCCCAGGGAGACGAGTTTCAGGAAGCCTGTGACCAGCAAGACCCACGGTAACCCCCTATGAGACATCAGCACCTTCAAGGCAAGGGTCTAGGAGAGAAGGACTTCCAGATTAGAGGTGATGGTCTCAGGAAAAGTCCTAACCCAAAGGAGGGGACCAGGAAACCAACAGCAGAGGAAGCCGACGGCACCCTAAGGGCCCCTAAGGGCAGAATCTCAGCCCCATCAGAGACAAAGCCACAGGTGAAGGCATCACAATCCCCCACAGTCCACCCCACCAAGAGAAACCGCCTCTGTGGACCTGAGCACCCGTCCTCAGGCAGCACCAACCACTGAGCCCCACAGCCTCGAAGCAGGGAACCCTTGGACTGCCGGGGCAGAAAGAAAGGCAGGAGCCCCACTGGGCACCCCATGGCTGAGCAGGAGACCCCCCAACCAGTGGCCCTGGGAAGGACCATATGCAGAGCTGTGGGTTGGGGAGGAGCTGGCCCCATGGGGAGCCTCCCCACTGTCCCAGCGCAGAGGGGCAGGAAAGTTCCTCCTAGCATCCTGACAGGTGCAGGGTTAAGAGGCGGTACTCAAGCCCGGGGCTAGCAGTGGTGGTGTAAAAATTACCAGGAGACTGAGAAAGTTTAGGGAGAGCAAAGTTGGTATGTTGGAAATAGGGTGCTGGCCAGGCCGACTCAGTGCGGCCCTCAGAGAGAGAGACAGACTGGCATTCTTGGGGACATGTTTTCTCTGGGTGCTTCAGGTGGAAACTTCTGCTATAGTTAGTCCTGGGAGGGGGCGAGCAGGAGACACAAACCCAATTTTGAGGAGAAAGTAAACTGTATAGAATATGCTAAGTCAATCACATTAAAAGGGAGAAGAAATACACAGAGTAATTTGGATCAACTGAGAACCACAGTAAGCCAATCGCGCAGAGATAATAAAATGTCCATGAATCATTTAAGCCGTCTGGGAAGGGAGCAGTGTGGCCAGTTCTAGGAGTCTGGTGGCAAAGGCGTAGGGAAGCCTACGTTTTGCTCAGCCGAACGCTTACGGCCAGGGGTGCCCGGGCAGTTCTAGGAACTGCGGGCAGGACGGGAGCAGAGTTGGGTCACCAGAGTCGCCTGGGCACAGCTGATTTTTAACGGGGAGAGGCGTCAGCCTGCCAGGCCCAGGAAACGGGAATGTAAGCATGGCATCTTAGTGGGGGGGGGGCTGTAGCTAACAACTGCAGCAGGGAAGCAGGGGGTCCTGAGAGCCTCCAACCACACAGGCAGGGGCAGGTGGGCAACCCAGAGCCCCCTTCAAACCAGCTGCAGCTGCCGCACGGGCCGCACCTGAGGGGAGAGCCTTAGAGGGAACGTCAATGGGGCAGGCATGGGAGAGGCCCCCACCTCCCCGCCTCTCCTCCGTGCCACCCAGATCCAGAACCATCAGGGAATAGGAGAGGCCAGGCTGTGGCGGGCATATCTCCTGGCATGGCAAGTGTGCCCACCTTGCTCACCCACTCTGCTTTCGCCTCTTCCTCGGTGGCCCTGCGGGAAGGGCCACCGGCCCCCTGGTCATCACCATCCGCGCTCACCTGCAGGTGGGCTGTGGGTGTATGACGTTGGCGTTAGCAAAAGGCCTGACTCAGCTAACCCAGTGCAGACCCATGGTACAGACACGTAGACTGAGGCTCACAGGCAGAGGGACCCACCCAAGGCATCACAGCCAGAAAGTGGCAGAACGGTAGGGTGTTGTGGTGGGGGCTGGGAAGGCGGGACAGACTGGGTCTTCTTTGCAGAGCTTTTCCCCAGGTCTGGGGACCTGGGACCCCACAGAACCATGGCAGGAAGGGGTGGGAGCCTCCAAAATGCCCTGTCCAGCAGGCGCCAGGGAGCACAGCACAGGTCCCTGTAGAAACTGAACTTCCACAAGGCCCTGGATACAATCACTGATCCCGTCTCAGCTGCCTCAGTGCCGGGCTCGCCACCGACCTCATTCTAGGAAGCGCCTTGTGGAGAGGCACCGAGGTCCCGCTGGGTGCACAGGAGCCGGCGCATACACCCTCAATCCCGCAGCGAGACAAGGATCTGGCCACGCACAGACCTAGTCTGAACCCCACTCTGCCACCTGATAGCCGGGGCGGGGGTGCTCAATGTCTGCAGGGGTTGTTCAGTGGGTCAGGCGTGGTCTCCCAGCTCAGGGGCACAGGAGGAAAACAGCAGATGAGGAGGGCGGTCTGTCAAAGGAGACATCAGCTTTCAGCCACGGTCGCTCCTGTCCTGAGCCTGGGGCTTCCTCCTACAAATGGGGGTGGGGATGCTCGGGGCAAATGGAGGGGTCCAGACCCAGAAACACAGGGTTGAATCCCTCCTGTGGCTTTCACATGCAGCTGGCCTGCCTGGAGGGGGCCACAAGCACACAGAGCACACGAGCAGCCCTGAGGCCCTCAGGAACCAGCCCCTTCCTCCTGTGCCCACTCCAACACCTCCACAGGCTTGAGACACTGTGGGGCGTCTGGAAGGCGGGAGGAGGCAGGGGCCTGAACGAGTGGGGGTCCCGGGGTTACCGTGCAAAATGCAGGGACAGGACGAGGCAGGCGCCCAGGGCTGGCAGGAGGCACCAGGGCCTTTGAGCCTTGGCCAAGCTGCCCCTACAGGAAAGCCGCAGTCATCCGGGACTGGCACTGGAGCAAAGGGGCACGGGCTGGGGGCCTTGGCCAGTTCCAGCCTCTAACTCTTCGGGCTGTGGCTCCGCCTCCACGTCCACCACGGACAGCTGAGCCGTTCTGCGGACTGTGAGGCTGAGAAGAAGGAACCCGGGTCCCTGGCAAGGGCTATAGCTGCTCTGGTTTCTCAGAGCGAATCAGCTAAGAGCAGGGCTACAGACACGGGCTGGGCCCACCCTGGCATTTACCCAGCCCTGCCTGACAGAAGAAACAGAGACCAGGCAAGCTCTGGAACTTTCCCAAGACCACACGGGTCCTGGCAGAGCCATTATTCAAAGGGACAATGCCCAGCACAGAGCCTTCAGCCACTCTTCAAGATTGCCTCTCCGCAGAATAAACAGGTTCTAGAAGGGCCCATTCTTGTGATGGGAAATCCCAGGGGATGCCCCCCCCAAAAAGAAATCAGGGGCAGCAAATGTGACGGCAGTGCCACGCCCACTCGGGGTGAGACCAGGTTGAGGCCCACCCTCTCGGCAGGCTCGGGCCAGCTCTCCATGCCAGGTGCCCTTGGCTTGTTGGAAGTTGGAGAGGGCAGCGGAGAGCTAGGCCTGGGCCCCTAAATGGCCAGGCGAGAGACACTGAAACGCCTGGCAAAGGGCAAAGAGTCACACACTCCAATAGTTGGATTCACATAATCCAACAGATTGAAAAGAGCTCGGCGCCAGAGCGGGGCGTCCAGAAAGATGCCCGGGGGCCTGAGAGAACCTTCTCGGCTCTTCGGGCTGCAGTGAAGCGTTGCCAGGAGCTTCCTTAGAATTCACCAAAGGCTCCTGCCAGTTCAGCTGACGGGGCAGCAGATGGCACACCACTTCAGCGCTGATGGTATTTTTGATTTATTTATCTCTTGCAGATGGTGCCATGACTTGATTTCTGGCAGGAGCCCAAGGCGGGGTCAACTTTCTGAGCGTCTCTCCAAGAAGGTGGAACGAGGCAGATTCAGACCCATGCCTGGCATCGGGCTGGGCTCCTACAACCCAGCCACTGCCCTGCCGGCAATCGGGCAGGGGGGAGGCCAAGGGAGAGCTTTGTTCTGGCCTCTTCCACAAGAAGTTAAACGTTTATTTCAGATGAACATTTTAGTAGGGACATGCCTTGCAAACGTGAGGCCCTGACTTGGGTTCCTGCACAGATGGTCCCCAGACAATACATACATTACTACATGCACACGCATACACATGCGTACAGGCATTCACACACATGCATACACATGAACATGATATGCACATGCACACATACACACATTGACACACATGCAAACGCATGAACATGATACGCACATGCACACATACATGTCTTCATAAGCATAAGAACTCAGAACCCACACTTCCCTTTGGGGCCACACCTATCAATGCTGAGGGCTTCCTTCTGGTATGGTTCCGGGATCCTAGGGGGCGCCAGAGATCAAACTTTGGTCGGCCCCGTCCAATGCAAGCACTCTGCTTCTCAACCTTTTCCAATTTCATTTCGTCCCTGTGCCACCTGTGGCCCCTGGGGATATCCTGGGGACCACAGGCAGCACCTGGCCCCCTGCTTGAGAAGCACTGCCCCTAGCCTGTGGGGAGGTCTGTCACCACCCACACACCTGGACTGCGGGTCCCTGAGTGAAATACACTCAGCTCAGCTGGACTTGTCCCAGCCCAGTGTTGGCGTGGCTTAGCCGTGGGAGGGCTCCGCGCACTTGGTGCACATCGAGAAGTGGGCAGTGCCCGCGCGACTGTCCTCGTCGGGAGACAGCTGACAAGGTGCTGTGACATTTCACAGGGCCACGTGTGGGGCTAGGGGGCTGGGGCAAGTCCACCTCCAGGAGCTACCTTAACTCCATCCTTCTTGGATGAACCCCCTCCTGGAGTGCCCACGCTTAGTCCCGCTACAGCACAACAGGAGGAGAAATGAAGGGGACAGAAGGCGATTAGCCAGTGTTTCTGCTGGGGCTCATGCGACATGGCCTCATCTGGTCCGAAGCTTTACCAAGGGGAAAGGGAACCCTCCCACAAACACACACACACACATGCATGCACAAATGTCCACAGGAACACATCTACATGAACATGCACACATGCACACAGGTACACATGTATATGCACACACAGGCATACATCTATATGCACACAGGCACATATGTATATGTGCACACACAGGCACACATGTATATGCACATATAGGCACACATGTATATGAACATGCAGACACAGGCACACAAGTATATGCACACAGAGACACACATGTATATGCACATTCACACATAGGTACGTGTGTATGCACATGCACACACATACACACCTATATATGCACATGTACACACAGGCACACATGAATATGCACATGTACACAAGCCACGCGCTGTAAATGCACATGCATATGTGCATACACCGACATATGGACACACCTGTATATGCACACATGCACACATGCACACTCAGGCACGCCTGCATATGCACACACATGCATACACATGCACACAGGCACGCCTGTATATGCACATGCACACATATGACACACAGACACACACATATGTACATGCACACTCAGGCACACATGTATATGCCACAAGGCACATATGCACATGCACACATGCATAAACCGCACACACGGGCACACATGCACACATGCATGCACACATAGGCACATGTGTATATGCACACACATGCATCACAGAGGCACACCTGTATGCACATGCACACATGTATAAGCACATGTACACACAGACACACGTGTATTGCACATGCACACATGTACATATAGGTGCACATGTATATGCACATGCACACAGGCACACCTCTATGCACATATACACAGGCACACACAGGCACGCATGTATATGCACTCACATGCACAGACAGACACGTGCACATATGCCCACAGTGGGTATGAATGCCGTTCCCTGCACACAATGACCACAGGCGGTTTTAGTAGGACACACATCCCAGAACAGGAGGGAAGCAGGTGGATCAGTGCCTGTAAATGGCAGCCAGAGCCCCCTCTCAGTGATGGCACCCTCTGAGCCCCAGATCCCTGCAGCTTGTGGGAGCTCTGCACCACACACATCCCGCAGGAGGAAGGGAAGAACAGACCCAACATTCCTGTGAGCGGTGACAGGAAGAGAAGTGGCTGGGAAGCAACAGCACAGCCTGATTAAAAGAGGCAAAACTCGAGGATCGGGTAGATTGTGCAGTGGGAGGGCGTTTGCCTTGCACTCAGCCAACTGGGGTTGGATCCCCAGCACCCCATATGGTCCGCCAAGGAGTAATTCCCGAGTGTAGAGCCAGGAGAAATCCTGAGCATCGCCCGGCATGACCCAAAAAAGGAAAACAAAAAAAAAACTAGAAAGTCAACCCCTACTCCATACACTCCATACACCCTCACACACCTTCACATCACCTACACACACTCACACACTCATAGACACACACTCATGTACACACATTCTCAAATCACAAATACTCACACATCACCCCACAAATGCACTCCACACTCATACACACTCCCTCACATACTCACACATCACACATACACATCACCCACATTCACACACTCATGGTCACACACTCCCACATACTCATACACTCCCACACACACTCCCATAAACTCACATATTCACACATACTGACAAATGCACACCCACACTCACATACTATCACACTCACATACATTCTCATACCCTCATGTGCACACACTTGTGTGCACTTCACACACATGCACATGCATTCACACAGTCACCCACTCACACACACATGGTCACACAATTAACATACATACTACCACACACAGTCACACAATTTTATGCACATACTCTCACATATGATCACATACAATATTAAACTCACTCTCTACAGTTGTCCATACACACACTCATACACCTATACACATACACGCTACAGACACATTCATACACCATCCATACACATACAGATAACACATCAATACATACACACACAATCACACACCCATACACACACTCACACACCCATAGACATACTCCCATACTCACACAGCCATACACACACTCACACACATATACACCCAACACACACTCACACACCCATACTCACACACACCCATACACACACTCACACACCCATACACATACACCCATACTCACACACACCCATACACACACTCACACACCCATACTCACACACCCATACACACACTCACACACCATACACACACTCACACACCCATACACACACTCACACACCCATACACATACACACTCACACACACCCATACACACACTCACACACCCATATACACTCACACACCTACACACATACTAATACATGCTCACTCACAAACCCATACTCACACACCCATACACACACTCACACACCCATACACATACACCCATACTCACACACACCCATACACACACCACACACCCATACACACACTCACACACCCATACACATACACCCACACTCATACACACCCATACACACACTCACACACCCATATACACTCACACACACACACCTACACACATACTAATACACACATACATGCTCACTCACAAACCCATACACACATACCCATATACACTCACTCACACTCACATACATGCATACTCATAAACACTCATACACACACCATCATATACACTCACACACAATCATACACTCATATACACACCCATGCATATACTCACACACATACACACATTCACATACTCTCACACACCCATATACACACTCACATACCCATACACGCCATACATATACCCATACACTCACATACACCCATGCACACACATCCATACACCCACGATACACACATCCATTAGCCACACAGCAATATACACACTCACACACCCATACACACACCCATACACACACTCACATCCATACACATACACACACCCATATACTCACACACACTCACATATACACACACCCATACTTTCACACACCACACACACATCCATACGCATACACACATCCCTACACACATACACACACACCCATTCACACACAGCTTCTCTGGTGCCCACTGGCAGCCTCCCGCCCCACACAGCACAAGCCTGTCCAGCGTCCAGCTCTGGCCTCCTCCCTTCACTGCCTCTGGCTGCAACGTTCCTTTCAAAAGCTCATTCTCATGATACCGCCATTTTCTGACCCCACAATCTCATTCCTTATAGATCACCTTAAAGTCACCTTCACCCCTGCAGAACTGCACAAGGTCAAGAGGACTCACAGCCACATCCCAAAGCCAAGAACTGAGGCCGACCGACTTTCCATTAATCCAGCAGGAAATCTCCATTCATTAATGAGAAGTCCCTCACCAGAGCAAACAAGGCAGCTCCCTTCCTCTCCCAGAATACTAATATCAGCCAATATTAAGAGACAATCACCATTACAGGAAATGCAGGTTCCCCAGGGAAGCCCAGCCTGCCCTCCCTGGGCATAAAGCTCGCGGCCCCACATGGCCCTCTCCTGGGACCTGTCCTACGGTCCACGCCAACACGCTCCTTTCTTACACAGGCTAAGTGGCCAGAGCACGTGGACATGTTCTCTTCAGCGTTAGGAGGCATGTGCAAGGGGCCCTGGGCTAAAGCGAGCACTGTCCAGCCTGTGGCCGCCCTCTTCCTTTGCCCCGAGGCCTGCCAGCTCATCCACACTCGGCCACCACGTGGCACCCCGTTTGTTCCCCGATGCCCTCTGCCACACTGCAAAGGAAGCATCTCCCTCTCAAGACCAGGCTGGAATTCGGGATAATCCCCACCCCACCCCCCCATGCACAGATCAACAGATCATCCTCATCAGTGAAGTCCACTAGCCGTCCAGGTCACGTCCACGTGAGGCGACAGCGTGGCCTTGCCGGGAATGAGTGTGTTTCTGCCGGCCGTGGCCCCCAGGTTACTCCACTGAATGCATCACCTCATCACACGGGCCAGGGGCCCAGGTGCCCAACATCTGCCTGAAACGCCTGCCACTCCTGGAGGACCTTGAGGGTGAACACAAGCCCCGGGAGTCTCTCCTGGAGCCCCCACAGAAGACATGTGAGCACTCTTCGAGGAGTCCTCTGCCATCAGCCAGCCCTGCAGGGGGAGGGGGCTGCATGAGCCCCCCCGTCCCGAGGGGCTGTGTCAGCCCCAGTGACGCCTGTGGGCGCGCTCCTCACGACCTGCCGTATTGGGGCCGGGCAAAGAAGCGCCACGCAAATAAATGCCGTGTAGAGCTCGTCCTTCCTGAAAATAAGCCGCCAGGCTCTTGGCAAAGTTCTTTATCAGCTCTGCCCCACCCCCATCCATTTTTCACAGTACCATTATTGTTGGGGGGTGGGAACCACAGACCAGCAGCTGCTGGAGCACCTCCAAAACACGGTCTCCCCCTCTGCTGTCTCGGACGTGGCTGACCAGACTTGGGGGACACCCCACTGCAGATACACCTGCCTCAGCCCCACAGGCCCCTTCCTTCCCGTCATGTCCCAGGGGCCACCCCGGGACATGGACAGTGCAGTCCCCGGAGCTTCCCACAGCGGCTCCTGGCAGCCGTGGGTGAGGGGCCACGGCAGACGGGGCGCCCACGGTCCGGGGCCGGACTCCACAGTGGCCACGCCTCAGCTGCCCCCTCACCTCCAGCTGCTCCCTCTCCCGAGTGACCCCACTAGGCTCGTGTCCTCGGGCAGGGACAGCTGCCCCGTGGGCGACCCCACCCACGTCAGCGGGAGCGGGACTGCACCTCGCCACCTGTTTGCTCGTCCCTGCCAGGAGCAGTTTATCCAGCAGAGTTGAAGGCCGACACCAGGCAGATGTTGGGGGCCGGCGTCCCCCTCCAGGCGGCGGGAGCGGCGCAACATCTATTTTCAGAAGCGAGCCTCAGATGAGCCTCGAACCAAACCTTAACTGGGGCGAGTCGCGGGGCGGGTCTGGGGGCTGCGGACAGTCTGGAAGGGAATCGGGTCCTGTCCTCGCTGGGCGCCCCCACGGCAGTCGCCCCCCCGCCGTGTCCGCCCCTCGCCCAGTCTTTCAACGAAGAAACAAAGTCCCCTGCCCAGCCCCCCAAAGCTGCTGGTGGGCACCCCGTCCTGCCCCGCCCCGCGCCCCTGCCCCGCCCCGCCCCCTGCCCGCCCGCGCCCCCTGCCCTGCCCCGCCCCGCGCCTCTCCCCGCCCCGCGCCCCTGCCCCCGCCCCGCGCCCCTCCCCCGCCCTGCGCCCCTGCCCCGCCCCGCGCCCCTCCCCGCCCCGCGCCCTCCCCGCCCCGCGCCCCCTGCCCGCCCGGCGCCCTTCCTGAACCCCAGCATCTGGGGCTGAGACCAGCAGGATCCGGAGTCTCTTCTCAGTTGGTCCGGCTAATCTGTCTGACCCTAACCCCCGGTGCTCTGGGGGTTGCTCCTCCCTCCGAGGGGTATCACTAGCACCCCAGGTGCAGGCAGGCAGGAAGGAGAGAAATGTTTGCAGAGGCCTGTCGGTCAGGCTGGGGCTCATTCGCTTCTGCTGCTTCCCTGGGTCAGGTCGCCGAGACCATTTGGGCAGTACCATGGTCTCCCAGGGGAGCAGAGGGGTGCCGCCCTTCCCTCCCTGCCCTGCGGCGTCTTGACAAGCTGTCAGCGGGTGATGCGGGCCTGCCTGCAGCCCCAGAAAGGTCCAAGGCCCTGTTCTAGGGCCCTGAACAAAGGTTTCTCCGGTAACCACAGTGAATTTCTGAAAACCAGGCAGAGGAGCCAGGTGGGGGACAGCTCAGGTTGCCAGGGCCCCAGCCCAGCTCCAGGTGGCCTCCCAAGCACCGCGAGCAGGTGGGTGTCCCTGCGGGCACAGGGCACCTCCTTGATGGCCGCAGTGGACCCGGCCCGCCACAGAACCTGAGCATTACCATGTCCTTGGGCTGTAGGACAGAACCGCAGCCCAGCGGCTGCCCGACTCCTGGGCCCCTCAGTCTCACACGGTGCTCCCACCCCAAAGGAAAGGGGGATGAGAAGGAAGAAGCTAGAGAAGACCCGTGAGCGCAGTCAGGCAGACCCAGCAGGCCCAGCCTTGGAAAACCAGAGCCGCTGCCCCTCTCGCAGGCCTGTGGGAAATCGGGGGCTCTCCTGGGGGACCATCGCCAAGAGAAAGAGCTGACAGGTACCCCCGGTTCTGAAGGGGACCCCAGACGGTCCAGCCTGCTCTGTGGGCTGCACTCACTGCCTGCTTCCAACACCCAACAACCCGGACAGGTCCCTTGGGGAATAATGAGTCAGTACCGGGGTCCCCCAGCAAACGCTTCAACACCCGTCCAGCCCCTCTGCACCCAGACGCTCTGCACACGGCACTTACAGTGCAGCGTCAACGGCTGCCAGGGGCACCTGGGTCTAACCCCAAGGCTGCCCCTTGCCCCAGCAAGGGAAACCCTTGCACTGGGCCTCGTGGAGACAGGAGTGAGTGTCCCCGAAAGCGCCTGCCAAGGGCCTGGGGCAGGGAGGGAGCTCGGCAGCGCAGCAATAGACTGTACAAGTGGGAGGCGGGTGGGCGGGGCGCGCGGTTCCGGCGGAGGCGGGGCGGGGGCGCGCGGTTCCGGAGCGGCCACGCTGCCGCTAGGCTGGGATCAGGGCTCTGGGGAAGGGGTATCGGCTGCGAGCTGGTTTGCATTCCAACGCCCTCTCTGGAGGCTGTGTGATTGCAAAAGCCTGAGCCCACTCACAGTTGAAGCATGGAAGCTTGTTAAGCGGAAGGATGCAGGGTGTGACTTGTACCTGGGCTGAACCCAGACGCACCGGCTGCAAGGAGGGAGGGCGCTCTCTGAGCCCTGAAGCTGGCTCAGCTCCAGCACGCCCTGCCCTGCCCTGTGGACCCCTCAGCCACCGCCGGCCAATGCCCAGATCAGAGAGAAGGGCTGAATGGTTCAGCTTGACAGGGTGTCCAGCCCGGTGGCCAACCAGCAGGGCCGGTGATGGGCAAGGCAACGAAGCAGACTAGGCTGGGGCGGTTGTCTGCGGCTGGGTGATGGGGGCTCCAGAGTGTCGGGCTGGGCAGGTACCAGGGCTCCTGCCAAGGCTGGAGGAAAGGTGTGAGCCCATGGGGTGGGGTTGCAGGATAGTGGGGGTCTTCTCTGAGGGGTCTCTGCTCCCACCTTCCCCAGTGGCAGCAACATGCCATGTCCAAGGCTGCAGCCCCCGAGAGACACCCCCTTGCGGCCAGTACTGACCCCACTGGCAGGGGCAATGACAGAGGGGCTGGGGACTGGCACAGGACCATGGGGGCAGGTGGCCAGGAGGGGGCTGAGAGGTGAAGGAGGGTGAAGAGGCCAAAGAGACACGGGTTCAATCCCAGCACCCCACAGGTACCTGGAGCCCACGGGAGTGAGACACGGGTTCAATCCCAGCACCCCACAGGTACCTGGAGCCCACAGGAGTGAGACACGGGTTCAATCCCAGCACCCCACGGGAGTGAGCCCTGGGCACGCCCGGTGTGGCCCCAAAGCAAACAAATAGCAACATAAATCCCCAAGGGGGCAGAGATGCAAAGGGTGAGGAGAGAAAGCACAGAAGGAAGGAGAGAGACCAGGACAGGATGGAAACAAACCTGAGAAGAGCAAAGGCAAGAAGAGGCAGCAAAGGCTGGGAGGAGGAGGCAGCTGGCCCAGCTGACCCCGGCTCGGTCTGCAGCACACAGGCCGAGCCCACCCCAGTTCAAAGTCTGCAACACGGGACCTGAGCCCACCCCTGGCTCAGTCCGCAGCGGTGGGGGAAGCCTGTTCCCAGAACCTGCTGCGGTGGACACGGCAGCCGGGGTGGCCACGAGGGCACCTTGCCAAGCCCGGAGGACAGTTCTGCCCCAGCCTCCTCCTTGTGTGGGCTTCTCCGTGCCCCCGTTCTGTGAGGATGCCACCCGGGGCCCACTCTAACCCTCAGGCAACGTGAGGCTCCGTAATAAGGACCTTTTGGGGAGGTCAGGGGGGCCTCACCATGAAGTCTGGGGACATGATCCCACCTTTGATGTGCCGTCCTTGCTCCAGGTCTCCAGGCCTTCTCATCTATAAGTGGGCACAGCCACGGCCCCCCAGAGGGATGCAGAGGCCGGGCCACGGGCTCCGCACAGGGAGCCCAGCACGGCCAAGAGCTGCCCCTGAGGACGGAGCCAGGCCCTCCCCGTCCCAGTACCAGCGCAGGTGCTACAGGCTCCCACAGGTGAGCACACCCTGTGGCCTGGCACGCCGTCTCCCTTACTGGGCGCTGAGGCAGAGAAGCGGCCCCAGCCGTCTGTGCCTGCTTTTCCACAACCCTCGAATCTGCTCCTTCCCGTGAGAAAAGGCACTTTGTGGATGTGCTGAAGCTTCAGAACCCGCGACAGGAGGACAGGAGTCTGTCGGGGGCCTCGGGGTGGGTGCCGGGGAGGGGGGGGGGGGGGGCTGCAGGGGTGGGTGCTGGGGAGTGTCAGGGGCCGCGAGGGTGGGTGTGGGGGGGAGTGCTGGGGGGCCGCGGGGGTGGGTGCAGGGGGAGTGTCAGGCCGCGGAGTGGGTGCAGGGGGTGTCAGGCCGCAGGGGTGGGTGCGGGGAGTGTCTGTCAGGCGCGGGGGTGGGTGCGGGGCCCCAGCACCTTCCCAAGCAGAGCCACACTCAGGCCTGTCCTCATCCCTCATCTCTGGCTGATACAGTCCAAGCAAGGGCCACAGCCCAGGGCCCGCCACCACAAAGTGGCTGAAAACATGAGAACCAGGGACCTGGGTCTTCAGTACCGCAGGAACCTGACCCCAGCAGCGGCCGGAGGCAGCAGACAGGACTGTCCCCAGAATGCCCGGAAGGAGCAAGGCTGCCAGCTCTCCAGCAGGTGGGTGCTGAGGTCACAGGCTGGGAGTGGGCTGAACAGCACCACTGAGCGCCACTGACGTCACAGCCACGGCAGGGAGCAAAGACATCCCAGGAGGGGCCTGTCCACTGTGTGGCCTGGGACGAACCCCAGCCCCACAGAGGATTTTTTTGCCACCTGTGGGGCCCCTCAGAACCGAGGGGACGGCACTGTGGACTGCACTGTACGTGTAACAGCTCCTGGCAGGGGACAGCCTCAGTCTCCAGTGCCCTGAGAAAGAAAACTTCTGGGTGGCCCAAATCTTCCCCTCCTCCCCCTCCTCCTCCTCTTCCTTCCCTCCTCTCCCTCCTCCGCCTCTTCTTCCCTCCCTCCCCTTTTCCTCCTGCTCCCTGCTCCCAACAGTGGCCGGAAACTGGCCTTGTGACCGTGTCTGGGTCAATCCTTGGGAAGAATCCTGAGGCCCAGAAGCGCAGGGGTCGGTGCGCTCAATCCTGTGAGAAAGAGGAAAGCTTCTGACTTGGGTCCCTGGCCCACTGGGGTGTGGGGCTCAGTGTCCGAGCTGAAACCCTCACCTTCAGCCACACCAGGTGGCGAGCCAAGGGTCTCTGTGGCCCTGCCTGTGGGGTCCAGAGCACCGTTATGGGGAAGCCTTGAGAGGCTGCCACTGACTCTCCTAACTCCCCATCCGAACTCTCCGCTGTCAAATCGGCCCCACGGCAGCCCCAAGCTGGGTCCCATCTTTCACACCCCCCACACGGTCGCTATAGCTACCCCAAGCTACCCACGGTTCCCAGTCTTCAAGGTCACCGCCTCCTCCAGGCAGCCACCGCTCCCGCAGGCTGAGTCAAGCACGCCCTCCGCTGCCCTCCCACCAGCCCTCAAACATACCCTATTAATACCCCCGCACGCGTTCTAATTGCAGACGCTGAGGCGCAGGCCTGCAGCCTGCTGGGATTCGCTAGCTGGGAGAGCTCAGGCCCGCGATTCGGCCTCTCTGGGCCGGGGGCTGCTTGTGCAGGAACCGGGTCCACAGACAGATTGTGGGGCGGGCCCCGCACCCGGCAGCAGGCAGGTTCCACAGAGGCTGTGGGCCGGGCTGGAAGGAAAACAACCCAAAAGCGCAGCAAGTGTAGAAGGAAAAAGAGCAGCTCGTGACTCTGGGGGAGGGGAGTGGGAGATAAAGGAGGGGCCCAGAGGAGTTTCCCGGAGGGCAGCACAGGCAAAGGCCCTGGGGCAGGGCCCTTCAAGGCTCCTGAGACACAGGTCTCAGCATCTGCCCAGCCTGACCCCATGCCAGAGATGCACCATCCGGGCCCTCCTCGCTTCTAGCTCACTCCCAGGCCAGGAAACACACCCGAGTCTGTCTCAAACACCAGATTCAGCGTGAGGTCTGCACCAAGACCAGCTGCTTCCTCTGAGGTTGGCCCACTCCTCACTGCCTACCTGGGCAGTGGGCAGCTGGCACCACCTTGAAAAGTCTGTGGATGGCCCGGTAGGAGACTCTTCCACACTCTCCAGCCTCCTGGTTGCCCCAGTTTACAGATGCCCAAGGGGTGTGGAGTGTAGCTGAGCAATAACTTAGAAGGAACTGAGGGCCTGAAATGACCAGCTGGGGCATAACTGTCCCTCCGACCAGGCCTGCTACTAAGGAGAGGCCTGCTCTGTCCTCGGAGCCTCGGGCCCTTGGGTGCATCAGCAAGCATGCCCCTCCACTAACACAGCACCTGGGAAAGGGGCAGGCATCTGGGAGTTTGGGGCAGGAAGTGGTCATTTTGTGCCTGAGCAATCAAGGATGACTTCCTGGAGGAAGGGCCCCTAGGCTGAGAGGAAGGGTGCTCTCTGAGTAAACACCACCTTCCAAGCAGAGCCGCTCCAGCCACTCAGAGGGACCCATCTTCATCACCCAACTCTAGCTGATAAAGTCAAAGCAAGGGTCACAGCCCAGGGCCCAGCCACTGCTACATGGCTGGAAACACAGAAACCAGAGACCTAGAATGGGGGCTTTAGCACTTAGCGCAGGCCAGCATGCATGCAGCCAGCGCCCCAGAATTATCTAGCAAAGCCCACAGTGTCCCTGCAGTGCTGCCAAAGAGGCGCCGGCCACTGACTTGTGAGACACTGAGATGCGGGGGGGTGGGGTGGTCCAGGACAGGCTGCTCGCCCCTTTTAGGGGACCTCAGGAAGGGCTCCTGCGGGCACAGTGGGAGGCCTCTGGCTCTGTGCCCAGCACTGCGTGGTCTCTCATACTACAGCGGGTGGCCCCTGAGAACCACCACCACAGAAAGGAAAAGCATTTGTGGGCAGCAGGGAAACAGGGCCACGCCTGTGACTCAGGACATCCACCAGGTCTGTCTTCGTGGATGCCCCAAACTTGGCGGACATCCAAGGGACAGGTCAAGGGCAAGGCAGGGTCTCCTCTCCGTTCCCTCCAGGGCGATCCTGGAAAGCTGGCGTTTGGTGGCGACTGGGGCGGAGCCCCTGAGGGCTCACAGGTCAGCTCCGCTGGGCCACTTCTGAGCAGACCTCCAGGAGGACGTGGGCAGCACCGGGCCGGCCCAGCACACAGCAGGCCCCGCAGTGCTGCTGCGGGAGACCACAGGCACATGGCTCAGAACCTGCAGCCATCACCCAGCAGAGCCGCCATCTCCAGCACCCCTCAGCTCCGCCCAGCAATGCATACACCTCCCGGCACCAACACCAGGGTGGCACACTGGCCTATGCCGCAGGCTGAATGTACATGTGGGCCTCACAGCAGAAGCAGAGAACACACCAGAAGAAGATGCACACAGGCGTCTGTACCGCGCACAGACAATGCCCAGCACTAGGACAAAGTAGCCAGGCACAAGCACACACACACAGGTCTGGCCTCTGATCCTTCCCAAGGACGGCCCAGTGGCACACAGGGGGACAGAGAGCTCTGGAAAACAGTCCAAATGGTCACAGACTGACAGCACCAGTTAGCTGGGGCGGGTATCAGCATCAGGAAAGGGGCGCACAGGGTGTGCCTCCAAGTTGTGATGGGCAGGAACGTTACAGGTGTGGCCTTACTCCCCTTCTGGACGGCGCAGAGAGCAGCACTTTTGCACAGGGTAGCCCTTTCACAGTTTGTTAAGAGACTTGAAAACAGAAACAACCAGGAATAGGAAAGGATCAGCATGGCCAGATCAAACCCCTTTGGGTGTTTCAGAGGCACCCAACGACTCGTGCGCCGCTCACAGGACGTGCCCCATGCCCGACACTTGGCAAACAGCTTTTAGCGGCAACAACAGCAAGCCTCTCTAGCAGTGGTCAATGCAGAGACTCATTTGTCTCTCATCACAAGAAAGCTGGGAATAAACGGTTATGTGCTAATCCAGTGTCTCAGCAAAGCAGTTCTCCTCTATGTGTCAAGGGGCTGCTGCAGCTCCAGACATCACCTCTGCACCCAACCACCTCCAACGTAGGAAAGAGTGACAGATGGTGAGAAAGACTTCACAAATATGCCCCCATCCACTTGAGGGCAAGCTATTTTCCAAACAAAGCGCCCGCAGCAAGGTCCTAGCTACATCTTGCTGACCAGGTCTTGGCCACTTAACCCCTGACAGCTACGAGGGAAGCTGGGAAATGTCAGTACTTCTACGCTCCATGTCAGATGGCAGAGAGGGAATAGCCTACCCAGCCCATAGGCACACTAAGCACAGTCGTGCCACTGTGACCGTGTCACGGCTGTCAAACAGCCCACGTCCCTGCTTACGCGGGCATCCAGAGCCCATACAACAGCCCGAGGGACCTGCCAGGCTATTTGTTCCCTCACCATGGCCCCTGGCCGTTGGCGTAGGACCCAGCACCCAGCAATGAACCTCGCTTAGTCCCTCAGCATGACCAGTGGGAAGACAGTGGCAAGCGAGGGTTCCCTCGGCCAGGCTGGACTCTGGGGCCTGCTGGAACAGCCGGAGGGCGGCCACCTGCTGCTTTAGCTGCTGGTTTCTAATCCGCTGAAAGACTTGAGTGTCAGGGACTGAAAGGGTCCCTCGGGCCTGAGCCCAGGCAGTGAAGCACAGACGGCAGGGAGCAGAAGCCCAGGCAAGGACCGCCCGGCACCTAACGTCCAGGGCTGGCGCATGCCGTTGGCCACCCGACCCCACCACACTCAATAGTGTCTCCAACGCCGAGGTCAGGAGTCAGGTGCCGCTGATTCACCATCACGAACCTCCATCACTCTCCATCTCTGCAACTCTGGACAATCCCTGGAGGTGCTCAGGTTTGGAGCTGCGAAGTCAAGCTCTGAAGACGCTGGGGCAAATCCTGCAGGTCTGCCCTACCTCGAGGTCTGGCTTGCTCCGGGCACTCATGTGAGGAGTGACTGAAGTTGAGCCTTCGGCAGCCACTTAAGACTCAGAGCAGCTCGAACTGTCCGTGCCAGGGGCCCCAGTGCCACTGGGGGAGGTGGGTGAGGTCACTGCTGCCCTCCCGACCTTGAGGGTCTCATCCAGAACTCGGTGGCAGGGGTAGCCCCTATGGCAGTGACCCATAGTCAAGTGCCCAGGTCTGACCTACCCTGCTCTGGGCGCCAGAGTTCTCCCAGAGCTACGTTCAGGCCTGCCCTGCCCAGCTCCGAGTCCCAGGGTCTCTGCGCACTGGCGTGCCCCAGCCCCACAGACAGCTCAGCCAGCACAGGATCCTGGCTGCAGAGCAAGAGGACAGGCCGGGACAGATGGGGCGACCCACTGGGTGACTGCGGGAGGCTGGGCCGGCCAGGGCAGCCTCAGGCAGAGGCGGCACTCCCACAGCAGGTGCCAGTGGATGGGAACTTGGAAGGGTCCGTGGTGGGGGATTGCTTTGATGCCTGGGACAGCTTCTTTGTGAGTGTGTGTATGTGTGGGGAGTGTGTGGGGGTGAGAGTGAGGGTGCATGTGTGTGAGTGTGACTGTCAGCGTGTGTGACTTGAGAATGCACTTTGTAACTGTGAGCGTGTTGTGAGTGTGAGCACAGTATGTGTGAGTGTGTGAGTGTATGTGGTGACTTATAAGTGATTGTGTGACAGTATGGCTGTGTAGTTTCAGCAGGCGACTAAGTGTGAGAATGTGAATATGCGAGGTGTGTATCTGCGAGTGCGTAGGTGTGTGTACAAAGGTGTGTGAGGGGGGGGGGAGGGAGGGAACAGAGGTAGAGAGGGAAAGGAGAGAGAGAGAGGAGTGAGGGAGCTCCCCACTGTGAGGCCTATAGCAGACCCCCTGCCCCGTTTAGAGCCCCCACCCCTCTCCCACTTCCTTCCCTCCCATCCAATTCCCTCGGCCCCCAGAACAGTGTTTCCCAAACCAGGGGCTGCCCCCACCCGAGGCTGCTGACGGGCCGGGAATGGCGGCTCTGCTGGGTGCAGCCGAGTCACTTCCTCCATGCTTAAAGAAGGCAGATTTGTGGGATACTGGGACGTTTCCTGAAAGGGGGATTGATCCCACCAGTTTGGAGCCTGCTCGGGAGTGGCTGTTACCCCCTCAGGGGGCCCCACCGAGGCACCGGCCGCCACTGTGAGGAAATCTGGGGACCCAGGTGCTCTTCTGAGGGGTCCCAGCAGCTGGAGCCATGTCCGCCCACCAGGGTGCCGTGCCCAGACACCAGGGAGTCTGAGCCGTGCCCACATGCCAGCGAGCCCCGTAGGGAACCCTGTGCGGGCCCCCTGCACCAGCCAAGCTATTTATTTTTTCCCTTTTGGGGGAAACTGTTGCTTCACTCCTGACGGGCTCCTGGAGTTGGTGGACTAGAAACCCAGGCTGGGGCTCTGCTAACGCAGGGCAGGTGCTCCTGAGAGAGCCAGAGAGCCACCCTCGTGGGAGGTCCAGGCATGGCCACGTGCCCAGGATGACGGGTGAGATGGGAGGAGCCCCTGCCTGCGGGAAGAGAGGCGATGGGCATGGAATCCCGTGGGCACCACGAGGGCACTGAGAGCTGCCCCAGACAGACGCGCAGTTTCAGCAACGGACACACGCAGCGTTCACAGCAGTCCTGAGTGCCACAGCAGCACTGAGGGCACAAACCATTTCTGGCTCCGTTTCTGGGACCGTTTCTGAGACGGCACTGCTTTTTGCACCTGGGAGCCCCAGGTTTGATCCTGGCACTGTGGGGTCCCCAAGCACCACAAGGAGTGACCCAAATAAAATTATCTGAAACTGCCAAGCGCAGTAAGAAATGAAACCAAGTCCCAGAACAGCAGGGATAGGACTAGAGGAAAACCAGCCGGAGCAGGAGCGGGCGATGAGGGGCAGGGGAGAGCAGGCCTGTGCTTCGTCTGAGGCATTCAGGCGGGTCCGAGCTCTCCAAGACTCGCCTCCCTCGATGGCAACATGAATGTGAGCACAGGAGAGATGGTTAGGAGTGAGATCCCGACTAGACACGGCCACCAAGCACAGTTAGTCAGGCTGTGCACAAATAAAAGCACCTGGCTGAGGCAGTGAGCGGGGGCCAGAGCCACACATCCCCATGCTGAGAGCAGGTGCTCTCCCAGACGCACCTGAGCGCCCCTCCCCGTGTACACACAGTGGCCTCAGGTGCTGACACACAGTAGTTTCTCCCGCAGTGGACAGATCCACAATCCCTGTGGCCTCTCTCCCACCTGGGGACGTGGGTCTTTCTGACCATGACCGAGACACAAGCCCTTCACCAAACCAAAGGACGTCCCACTCGAGGGTCCCGAAAACACACCTTGCAGGGCTGAGCAGAGAGAGGGGTGTGTCCCCAGCATGCCAGGGGAAAGCTGGAGTTCCAGAAAGGGGAAGAGCTCAGAGCAGCCTGCCAGGAGCCGCGTGCTGAGGCCCAGGCTGAAGGCTGCAACACAGACCGGAAAGGGCCAGGCCTGAAGACTGAGCCCCACTCCGACGCCCCTCTCTGGGCACCGGCTCTCCAATGTGGTTGAAATGCCCTTGACCAGTCAGCCTCACCCTCCTGCCACTCCCGGTGAAATGCCACCAGCCCTGGGCTCGAAAGACTGTCTCCAGTTTAGTAGCCCAGCGACTGGACATAATTGGCTTTCAGGATGTCTGATCAATTGGAGAATAAATGAGAGCGGTCAGGCCTCAGCATGGCCCTCCGGAGAAAGCAGGCCCTGGCCTGTCCTTTGATAATGAGGCCCAGCGAGGTCTGAAGTCGAAGAACAGAGCACCAAGACAGAGAGAGCCGACAGCTGGGGCAGCGCCCGTCACGCCCTGAGGCCCGAGGGACGGCAACGGGAGGAAAATGTGACCACAGCGAGGCAGGGAGCTGCAGCCAGCCTGGGATGAGCTGGCAGACAAGCTCCTGGCCGCAGAAAGAAGGCTCTGGAAACTTCCACGGCTCTGGACCAGTGGCCCCGAGCTCCTTGCTTCTGTGTGGGTCTGCCCTGCACTCTGCATCCAACCCCACCCACACTCCAGCCAATGCCTCCTGGTCCCGCTGCCTGCTGCATCATCACCACCCCCCAGAGTCTGGACGCTGGGTCCAGTGAGTTCCTGTGGCTCAGCTCCAGGAGCTGCTCCTGGTTTCGGCTGAGCACACGACAGCAAGCTTGGGGCAATCAGAGCGGCCAGGGAGCTCCTCCGATCTCCCCTCTTGCAGGGACCTGCCACAGGAGTGTGGCTCTGGCAGAGACCCGGGCTCGAGGCCCAGAGCAGGCGGGCATGGGAGGATGAGGATGGGAGCTCAGCTGAGTCAGCCTTAGAGATAGCGACAAAGATTCCCCAGCAGCTCTAAACCGTCAGGAAACCCCGAATGTGTGTCTCCTGATACTGGGCGTGAGGGGCTGCCAGTCGCAGCTTCTGCGGGCCCGGCTGGCCTGATTGTGCCCGGAGTAAGCAGAAAATCTGCACCAGTGGGCACCCGCAGGAGGTGCTAAAGGCGGGCAGGGGGCTCGCTGTGGGGGCATGCCCAGCACCATTACTCACGTGGTCAATGCAAGTCCAAAACAGCCCCACAGGAAGTGGGAAAGACCCTGGGGTCACCAGGGCCACACAGTGACGGCAGGAGAGAAATCAGACACTGGGGAGAACAAGGCCATCGCCTTCTCTCTGCTCGGGTCCCTGCTCCTCCACGCCCAAAGTACATTCCACCAATGGGGAGACAAAGATTGGCCAGCCAATCAGAGGCATTAATTCATTGCCCAGCTCATGGTGATTGGTTCAGGAATATACACGTGATCTCAACAAACCAATGGGGGAGCCGGAGCAATAGTACACTGGGTAGAGCACTTGCCTTCCATGCGGTACACGGAGCTCCATCCCGGCACCCTATAGGGTCCTCTGAGCCCTCCAGGAGTGATCCCCTAGGACAGAGACAGGAGTAAGCCCTGAACACCGCCATGTGTGACCACAATAATAAATAAATGAAGAGATCGATGAGAACCTTTCCTGAGACTTTTTGCCAGAGCTACTGGCCTAGAAAGGCAGTCTCTTCCCGCTCTGTGCACCAAGCAAGGAGGGTGTGTGCAGGGCTGCCGGGGGCTACTCTCCGGAAAAGCAGCACAGATAAAGCCTGAAGCAAGGGTGGCGTTTCTCCTCTCCCTTTTCGCTCTTTCTCTCCCTCCCTCCCTTCTTCTCTCATGTTAGTGACTGAACCTAGGGGCTCATATTGTAAGGCAGCAAGTAGAGAAGCAATGCCGTCACAGGCTGCAAAAGTACTTTGAAGTGAAGTAGGCCTAAAGCTCTGTATCCTGGGCAAAACCACCAAAGCCAAGGCCAATTTTGATATGTGGCACCGGCCAATAGGGAACAGGGTGAAAAGTCCCCAACTGCAGTAGAGGGAACAGATGAATGAGCTGACCAGCCCAGGCCCCTTATCTGAAAGTGTGCTCACTGTACATAACAGTCCAGGTTCTGTAGATTATTTATGAAATGTGCTCATTGACTTAATCCTATATAAATGGCTTCCACTTCTGAGTCAGGGTCCCTGCCAAGACTACTCCACTATGTTGGATGAGACTTGGACCCTAGCTTGAGCTACAATAAAGTTCCCTTTGCTTTTGAGTTACTTGGTGTGGACTTGGTCTTCACTCCTGAGGATCCAGACTCGGGACATAACAGTATGTGCTCTACTACTAAGCCCTGGACCATGGATGTAAATTTCTGCAAAGTGAGTGACTCGCACAAATGAGAAACTGAGTTTCACATTTGATGCTGGGCTTCATTTGAAACATATTTTGATTCATTTGCCACTTCCATCTAACAGCCATCCCCAGCTAGCTGTTTCATGTATTGGCCAATAGTGTGCAAGCTATCAAAGACCCCGCGCCGTGTGGCCCGCACACTAGGTCCAGGGTGCCACTGGCTTTATCGTATGCCAGAGCCGATGAGTTTCCAGGCTGGCCTTAAGGGTGACAGTGAGCGTCATCCCCTCTGTTTATTTTGCCATCTGATGCACCAGACTCTAGCCAAGCACCGGAGCCTTGGAGGAGCAGGGGAGCAGGCAGCTGAACCTGAGCCCACCTTCACCAGTGACAGCTCTGGTACTCCCAAAGCTCCTTCTCGCTCCAGGATCAGCCTCATGGCAGGCCCAGACTGGATCCTGTTTTCACTCTTTGTGCTACCCTGCAGGTGAGTGGCGTGAGGCTCACAGGAAGAAAGTGACTCACAGTGACCAAGATAACAGGCTGTGAAGCCGAGGCTGGATCCCCAGCTCCTGTGAGGCCGGCATGCACCCCTTTCCCGGGCGCTGGTCTCCATGTGCCTCTAAGTCTCTGCCACGGTCCTGGTGTGGTATTAAGAGTTGATACTCAATGTGTGCCGAGCAGGTCAATCCTGGACAGTTTTTTCTTCAGAGCTCAAGCTCACAGCTAACAGAGAGAGACAATTCCTCCCTGACCTCCTCACACCGGGCGGGATCTAGGCTCAGTGCTGGGGACCCCAAGCCAAAGGGAGAAGCTGCCCAGGCTCCAGCCAAGCGCTCTCTCCGTTGGGACTGACCAGACTTCCACTTCGGCCTCTGCTACACCTCGTATAGCAGAGACCCCCTGCAGCTAACAGCATGGAGGGTCCCCCATGGATTAGAGCCTGCAGGACATTCCACCTGTACCCTCTAAAGTCTCAGAAGATGATACAAGACAGTACCTGGAGCCAGACCTGTAGTGGCGCCCCGATGTCACCAAACCCAGTCCCCAGCATGGGGCAGGAGTTGAAGCCAACACCCCTGAGCAGCGGCTCGTCCATACCAAAAGTGGCCTCCTGGGCAGGCACCTGCTGTCCCATGGCTCCATTTCTCCACATATTCTCCAACCCAGGAGTTGTCCCAGGACCCTCACATGACTACGCCGAGCACAGACTTGCACGCACGCACTAGAGTGCAACTAGAGCTGGGGTGAGTGAGGCTAGAGCTGGGACGAGTGTGACTAGAGCTGGGACGAGTGTGACTAGAGCTGGGACGAGTGTGACTAGAGCTGGGACGAGTGTCGCTAGAGCTGGGACGAGTGTGCCTAGAGCTGGGGGCGAGTGTGCCTAGAGCTGGGACGAGTGCGGCTAGAGCTGAGGACGAGTGTGCCTAGACCTGGGACGAGGGTGCCTAGAGCTGGACAAGGGTGCCTAGAGCTGGACAAGGGTGCCTAGAGCTGGACAAGGGTGCCTAGAGCTGGGAATAGAGTGTCTAGAGCTGGGACGAGTGTGCCTAGAGCTGGACGAGTGTGCCTAGAGCTGGACGAGTGTGCCTAGAGCTGGGACGAGTGTGCCTAGAGCTGGGGACGAGTGTGCCTAGAGCTGAGACGAGTGTGCCTAGAGCTGGGACGAGTGTGACTAGAGCTGGATGAGTGTGCCTAGAGCTGGGACGAGTGTGGCTAGAGCTGGGGGCGAGTGTGACTAGAGCTGGGCGAGTGTGCCTAGAGCTGGGACGAGTGTGCCTAGAGCTGGGGGACGAGTGTCGCCCGAGCTGGGACGAGTGTGGCTAGAGCTGGGACGAGTTTCGCTAGAGCTGGGACGAGTGTCGCTAGAGCTGGGACGAGTGTGGCTAGAGCTGGGCGAGTGTGCCTAGAGCTGGGACGAGTGTGGCTAGAGCTGGGACGAGTGTGACTAGAGCTGGACGAGTGTGCCTAGAGCTGGGTCGAGTGTGGCTAGAGCTGGGGCGAGTGTGGCTAGAGCTGGGACGAGTGTCGCTAGAGCTGGGACGAGTGTCGCTAGAGCTGGGACGAGTGTGGCTAGAGCTGGGACGAGTGTGGCTAGAGCTGGGACGAGTGTGCCTAGAGCTGGGACGAGTGTGCCTAGAGCTGGGGACGAGTGTGCCTAGAGCTGGGACGAGTGTGCCTAGAGCTGGGGACGAGTGTCGCTAGAGCTGGGACGAGTGTGCCTAGAGCTGGGGCGAGTGTGGCTAGAGCTGGGGACGAGTGTCGCTAGAGCTGGGACGAGTGTGGCTAGAGCTGGGACGAGTGTGGCTAGAGCTGGGACGAGTGTGGCTAGAGCTGGAGACGAGTGTGCCTAGAGCTGGGACGAGTGTGCCTAAGGCTGGGGACGAGTGTGGCTAGAGCTGGGACAAGTGTGGCTAGAGCTGGGACGAGTGTGCCTAGAGCTGGGACGAGTGTGCCTAGAGCTGGGGACGAGTGTGGCTAGAGCTGGAGACGAGTGTGCCTAGAGCTGGGACGAGTGTGCCTAGAGCTGGGGGACGAGTGTCGCTAGAGCTGGGACGAGTGTGCCTAGAGCTGGGGACGAGTGTGCCTAGAGCTGGGGGCGAGTGTCGCTAGAGCTGGGACGAGTGTGCCTAGAGCTGGGGATGAGTGTCGCTAGAGCTGGAGACGAGTGTGCCTAGAGCTGGGACGAGTGTGCCTAGAGCTGGGGGACGAGTGTCGCTAGAGCTGGGACGAGTGTGCCTAGAGCTGGGACGAGTGTGCCTAGAGCTGGGGGCGAGTGTCGCTAGAGCTGGGACGAGTGTGGCTAGAGCTGGGACGAGTGTGGCTAGAGCTGGGACGAGTGTGGCTAGAGCTGGGACGAGTGTGCCTAGAGCTGGACGAGTGTGACTAGAGCTGGGCGAGGGTGCCTAGAGCTGGGATGAATGTGACTAGAGCTGGGGACGAGTGTGCCTAGAGCTGGGACGAGTGTGCCTAGAGCTGGGACGAGTGTGGCTAGAGCTGGGACGAGTGTGGCTAGAGCTGGAGACGAAAGTGTGCCTAGAGCTGGGACGAGTGTGGCTAGAGCTGGAGACGAGTGTGGCTAGAGCTGGGGGACGAGTGTGGCTAGAGCTGGGACGAGTGTGGCTAGAGCTGGGGATGAGTGTGGCTAGAGCTGGGACGAGTGTGCCTAGAGCTGGGACGAGTGTGGCTAGAGCTGTGGCGAGTGTGGCTAGAGCTGGGACGAGTGTGGCTAGAGCTGGGGCGAGTGTTGCTAGAGCTGGGACGAGTGTGACTAGAGCTGGAGACGAGTGTGCCTAGAGCTGGGGACGAGTGTGCCTAGAGCTGGGACGGAGTGTCGCTAGAGCTGGGGGCGAGTGTTGCTAGAGCTGGGACGAGTGTGCCTAGAGCTGGGACGAGTGTCGCTAGAGCTGGGACGAGTGTGCCTAGAGCTGGGACGAGTGTGCCTAGAGCTGAGACGAGTGTGCCTAGAGCTGGGGACGAGTGTGCCTAGAGCTGGGACGAGTGTGCCTAGAGCTGGGGCGAGTGTGCCTAGAGCTGAGACGAGTGTGCCTAGAGCTGGGGGCGAGTGTGGCTAGAGCTGGGACGAGTGTGGCTAGAGCTGGACGAGTGTGCCTAGAGCTGGACGAGTGTGCCTAGAGCTGGGGTCACCCAAAGGAAGAAAGCAGCTGACACCGGAGGACGGGAGCACCTGGAGCTTTTCTGTTTGGTTTTCAGTCTTGGGCCACAGCTGGCAATTTTCAGGGGCTGCTCCTGGCGCTGCACAGGAATTATTCCTGCCGGTGCTCGGGACTGAACCCAGGTCGGCTGTGTGCAAGGCCAGCACCTACCCGCTGCACTATCTGTCCAGCCCCGAGTGCCTGTTCCTTAACGTCAGGTCTGTCCTATACCATCTCTCTTGCTCAGGTTTGCTGTTTCTCAGTGGGGATCTTCTTACTCCTGGAGAGCCCAGTGCTTGGCATGAAAGAGGCATTAACAAATATTTGTGATAGGGACGGATGACGGGGAAGTGAGTGACTGGGGCGAGAGGTGGTAGGGGAAGGATGGAGGGAGAGGATCGATGGGAGGCGGCTCCGTGGCGCTGACGGATAGAGGGAGGATGAAGGGTGAGCGTTGGTGGGGGATGGCTGTGTAACACATGGGTACCTGGATGGTGATGGATGGTTGAAGGGGAGCCTATGGGGGATGGAGTTTTAATGGATGAGTGAGGTTGGGGAAAGAAGGATAAAGTCCAAGCTCAGTACAGGGCACAGTTCTTGGATGAGCCAGAATCTGGCTCTCACTTCCCAGACTTCCAGGCAAGGAGAGGCGCAAGAGTGCGTGTGTGTGTGTGTGTGTGTGTTTAGACTGTGTAAGAAAGTGTGGGACAGAATGTATGAGTGTGTGTGAGTGTGTATGAGTGTGAGAGGAAGTGTGTGAGAGCCTGTGTGAAAAAGAGAATGTTTGTGGGGCGGAGCGATAGCCCAGCGGGTAGGGCGTTTGCCTTGCACGCGGCCGGCCCATGCCGGCCGGGTTCGATCCCGGCATCCCATATGGTCCCCGAGCACCGCCAGGAGTGATTCCTGAGTGCAGAGCCAGGAGAAACCCCTGAGCATCGCCGGGTGTGACCCAAAAAAGAAAAATAAATAAAATTAAAAAGAAAGAGAATGTATGTGCATGTGAGTGTGTATAAGTGTGAGTGAGTATGAGAAAAAGAATGTGTGTATATTAGTGTGTGTGAAAAGAGAACATACGTGTGAGTGTGAGAAAGAAAATATATGTATATGAATGTGTGAGTGTGTATGTGAGTGCATGTGTGAGAAAGAGAATGTGTGTATATCAGTGTGTGAGAGTGTGTATTTATGTGTGTGAGAAAGAGAATGTGTGTATGAGTGTGTGAGTATGTAGGAGAGGTATTAAGACTATGTGTGTGAGGTAGTGAGAGAAAGAAACGAGAGAGATAGAGAGGGAGAGAGAGAGTTGTTTGGACAGTCTTCAGGAAGAACATGGGACTGCAAAAAATGGTTCAGTAAAACTGTGCGGCTAGGAGCCAGGCGATGCCCAGCGGGAGAGCTGGCACTGATCCTGGCACTACAGAAACCAAGAACTTTTGTTTCGTTGTTTGCTTTTATTTGGGGACCACACTCCAGCAGTGCTCAGGGCTGACTCCTGGGTCTGTGCTCAGGGATCATTCCTGGTGGGAATGAGGATCATATGGGGTGCGGGATCGACCGGTCAGCCACTGTCCTCCCTCTGGCCCCAACCGGGAACCTCTGCACCAAGTCCACGTTCTCAGCCGTGCCCACGCCAGTCCGCTCGGCCCCCGTGCACTAATGACCATGGTCAGCTTCCTCAGGGCGCTCTGGCAAGACAGCCGTGAGTGAGGGACTCCTGCCCACCCTGACCAGACCATCGGCTTCCGGCCACCCTCCACGTCCCTCAGATGGCTGGTCTGGGTCAGCGGTCTCCTGTGGGTGTCTTGGAGGGGCAGTGCAGCCAGTGTACCGCCCCCAGGGGGACTGCGCCGCCCCTCTCCCCTCCAGGCTGGCGGCTCCCACCTTCGACGCAGGGAGAAGGCAGAGCGGCCCAGGGGTGGCCGCCCGCCCAGCACGCTCCCCTCTGTGCAGTCTCAGCAACCAGAGCGTGCACTCCGGGTGGGGGCTACCCGCGGGGCTGTGGGGGCAGCACAGGCGGCAGTTCTGAGCCTGCCCTGTCAGGAGCTGGGCCGAGAGGCAAGTTCTAGCGGTGGAGCAGAATGCCTCTTAGCTGCTGTCAGGCTTCCAGTTGGCGCGGACCAGATAAGGCCCTGAGTGCTGCCGGAATCACACCAGGGGGAGGTTTGCCTCGGGAGGTGGGAATCACCAGTGAACGGGCGCTTTGGTGAGGGAGGTGCAGTGAGTCGGGGCAGTAAGACGGACACACGCCATGAAGGCTCAGGGCAACCCTGGCGTCCAGCCATGCCACATCTCCCCTTCTCCCTGCCCACCTGCCGTGGGTGATGGCGGCCGTCAGACCAGCCGGCGCCCAGCTCAATCTCCATCTCAGGGACAGAATCAGGAACAGGCTGGGGCAAAGCCTGTCCCCACACATGCACGCTCCTGCTCATTCAGCCTCTTTTCTCCTCGAGGCCACGGTTAGCCTCTCACCTTCCTCATCACTCTTCGGCAGTGCTGGAGAGCTGGGGGACTCTCCCGCAATGCCCGCCTCCCAGACCCGGGGTGCAGTGGAAGACCTGGAACCACCAGGTCACGCCCAGTATGTCAGGGAAGCCCAGGGACACCCTGATGCTGAGATGACGGACACGGCCCGGACAGTGCCATAGACAGGACCAGGGCTGGACACACCAGCCTGGCCCCTCTGCTCTGCCCTGGCAGGGATGAGCTCGCTGCATGCACTCCCCTCTGGTTGCTCCAGAATTTCAGGCCCTCCTGAAGCATCCCAGGAGATTCTGAATGAAACCCAGTGGCGAAGGAGACAAAAGCAAGGGGGGGGCTCGGCTCACCGGGTCTGTGTCGGCTCCCTGCGTGGAGTCTGTATCGGCTCACGCGTGGGTCTGTGTCGGCTCACGCGTGTGTCTGTGTCGGCTCATGCATGTGTCTGTGTCGGCTCACGCGTGTGTCTGTCGGCTCAGCGTGTGTCTGTAATCGGCTCACGTGTGTGTCTGTGTCGGCTCATGCGTGTGTCTGTGTCGGCTCACGTGTGTGTCTGTGTCGGCTCATGCTTGTGTCTGTGTCGGCTCATCCATGTGTCTGTGTCAGCTCATGTGTGTGTCTGTGTCGGCTCGTGCGTGGGTCTGTGTCGGCTCACGTGTGTGTCTGTATCGGCTCATGTGTGTGTCTGTGTCGGCTCATGTGTGTGTCTGTGTCGGCTCACGCGTGTCTGTGTCGGCTCACGTGTGTGTCTGTGTCAGCTCACAGCGTGTGTCTGTGTCGGCTCATGCGTGTGTCTGTGTCAGCTCATGCGTGTGTCTGTGTCGGCTCATCGCGTGTGTCTGTGTCGGCTCATGCGTGTGTCTGTGTCAGCTCATGCGTGTGTCTGTGTCGGCTCATGCGTGTGTCTGTGTCGGCTCATGCGTGTGTCTGTGTCAGCTCATGTGTGTGTCTGTGTCGGCTCACCCGTGGGTCTGTGTCGGCTCATGCGTGTGTCTGTGTTGGCTCATGCATGTGTCTGTGTCTGCTCACCCGTGGTCTATGTCGGCTCATCCGCAGGTCTGTGTCGGCTCACGCGTGTGTCTGTGTCAGCTCACGCATGTGTCTGTGTCTGCTCACCCGCGGGTCTGTGTCAGCTCACGCGTGTGTCTGTGTCTGCTCACCCGCGGGTCTGTGTCAGCTCATGCGTGTGTCTGTGTCTGCTCACCCGCGGGTCTGTGTCGACTCACTTGCGTGTGTCTGTGTCGGCTCATGCGCGTGTGTCTGTGCGGCTCACCCGTGTCTATGCTCAGGATCGCTCCTGACAGCCCTGGGCAGGCCAGGTACACTGATGTAAGGAGAGTGCTTCAGCCTCTGGACTATCTCTCAGGCCACAAATCCAAATTTTCGGCCATGTCTCTGCTGGGCCACAGCCCTTCCGAGCAATTTGGCCTCAGCCCAGGAGTTCTTCAAACTTGTTGGTCCCCACCCAGGGCCTTTGCACTTGTAGCCTCTGCACCCCCATTCCTCCATGATTTAATCCTCCAGGTCTCCTCTCAGGTTTTATCCCCTCAGATCACACTCCAACACACACGTGAAGGAGAGGGACCCCACAGCAGGCACAGCCTCCTTCACATACCATGCAGCCGGTGGGGGCCGGAGAGGAAACGGGGCCCGGGAAAGGGACACCTTACTCTGTGCCCTGCTGAGACCCGGGATCAGGAAGCCTGAAGAGAGACGGTGCTGCCGGCATCGCCCAGGTCCATAATGGAGGGTGGTGGGGGAAAATAGAAAAGGGAAAAGGAGTAAGATACAGGAGACAGAGAGAGAGGAGGAGGAAAAGAGAGAGGGAGAGAGGGAGAGAGAGAGGAAGAGAAAGAGGGAAAGAGAGAGGGAGAGGGAGAGAGAGGAAGAGAAAGAGGGAAAGAGAGAGCGAGAGGGAGAGAGAGAGAGGAAGAGAAAGAGGGAAAGAGAGAGAGAGGGAGAGAGAGAGGAAGAGAAAGAGGGAAAGAGAGAGGGAGAGGGAGAGAGAGAGGAAGAGAAAGAGGGAAAGAGAGAGGGAGAGGGAGAGAGAGAGGAAGAGAAAGAGGAAAAAGAGAGAGGGAGAGGAGAGAGAGAGGAAGAGAAAGAGGGAAAGAGAGAGAGAGGGGAGAGAGAGAGAGGAAGAGAAAGAGGAAAAGAG